>ML660776.1:2618208-2650924 GCA_007570785.1 Antilocapra americana | reverse complement strand
GTGTGTGTGTGTGTGTGTGTGTGTGTGTGTGTGTGTGTGTGTGTGTGAGAGAGAGAGAGAGAGAGAGAGAGAGAGAGAGAGAGAGAGACTCTGTGACCCCATTGACTGAGGCCCGCCAGGCTCCTCTGTTCATGGAATTCTCCAGGCAAAAATCCTGGAGTTGGTTGCCATTTTCTCCTTCAGGGGATCTTCCTAACCCAGGTTTCCCACATTGCAGGCACATTCTTTACCACCAGAGCCACTGGGGAGGCCCAAGAATACTGGAGTGGCTGTGAATGAGGGCAGGGGTGGGATGATTTGGGAGAATGGCATTGAAACATGTTAAGTATCATATGTGAAATCAATCGCCAGCCCAGGATTGTTGCTCGGGGTTGCTGCACCGAGATTTCCTGGGGGGAGGGAGTTGGGAGGGAGGAGGGAGGGGGGTTCTGGAGGGGGAGCATATGTACACCCATGGCGATATCATGTCATTGTATGGCAAAACCAATTAAAAAAATAAAAGAATACTGGAGTGGGTAGCCTGTTCCTTCTCCAGAGGAACTTCTAGAACCCGGAATTGAACCAGGGTCTCCTGCATTGCAGGTGGATTCTTTACCAGCTGAATTACCAGGGAAGCCCATTTGGTTGACTTCAGTTGCTCAGTCATGTCCTAATCTTTGTGACCCCACTAGCAGGACTGCAGCATGCCAGACTTCCCTATCCAACACCAACTCCTGGAGCTTACTCAAACTCATGTCCATCAAGTTGGTGATGCCATCCAGCCATGTCATCCTCTGTCATCCCCTTCTCCTCCTGCCTTCAATCTTTCCCAGCATCAGGGTCTTTTCCAAGAAGTCAGTTCTTCACATCAGGTGGCCAAAGTATTGGAGCCTCAGCATCAGTCCTTCCAGTGAGTATTCAAGACTGATTTCCTTTGGGATGGACAGGTTGGATCTCCTTGCAGTCCAAGGACTCACAGGAGTCTTCTACAAAACCACAGTTCAAAAGCATCAATTCTTTGGTGCTCAGCTTTCTTTATAATCTAACTCTCACATCCACACTCAACTACTGGAAAAACCATAGCTTTGACTAGATGGACCTTTCTTGACAAAGTAATGGCTCTGCTTTTTAATATGCTGTCTAGGTTGGTCATAACTTTTCTTCCAAGGAGTAAGCATCTTTTAATTTCATGGCTGCAGTCACCATCTGCAGTGATTTTGGAGCCCCCCAAAATACAGTCTGTCACTTTATAAAGTTTCCATTATTTCTCCATCTGTTTACCATGAAGTGATGCCTATATAATTATGGCTGATTCACATTGTTGTATGGCAGAAAGTAACATAACATTGTAAAGCAATTATCCTTCAATTAAAAGTAAAAAGTGATAGCGATATGTTAGTTTAGTTTACACTGGGATGATGCTCCCTCTCATCATGAGCTGACCCTTTTGGTAGCTCCAACACCATTACCATGCTTTTATAAGGGAGATTGCCAATTAATTGAGGTAAGCCACTTAATTTCCTGGTACCTGTCTTCTCATGGATAATGTGAATTAGTGATCCCATCCATTGCAAAGCTTGTGGGAACTTGATGAGTTAATATTTGTAAAGCGCTTAGAACAGTATCTGGCATGTGGTGGGTCCGATAAAAGTGTTGTTGCTTTTCCTGTGTTTTTGTTCTGCTCTTGTCCATGAAGTACCCTGCCTGGAATCATCTTTTGAGATACACAGTTTGCAAAAGAAAGCTGATAGAGTCACGGGACACATTGACCCCATTAATCCCACAGAAACGCTTGAGATCCTTGCCTTGGGGGGGGGGGGGGCCTCAGTCTAATAGGGACGGGGTAGGAGTCCACAGAGACGTGGAACCAGTACAGCCTGATCAAGGTTGGGATCTGTGGATCAGCAAAGACTATGAGATTAGGAAGTGTGCTTGTTCTGGAGAAACAAAGGCAGTTTCATGGGGTAAAATACAGGCAAGCACCCCTTAGCACATTGCTCATTCATTAGTACATTGATTAGTTTATTCTTTTTTTAGCACAAGTTAAAGCTTTGCTTTTTTCCAATTTTAATTTTTTAATTGAAGTATAATTGATTTAACGTGTTAATTTCTACTGTAGAGCAAAGTGATTCAGTTATACATATACATACATTCCTTTCTGAATTTGTGTCTTATATTGGAGTATGGTTGATTAGCAAAGTTGTGTTAGTTTCAGGTGTACAGCAGAGTGATTCAGTTATATATATATGTGTGTGTCTATTATTTTTCAAATTCTTTTCCCATTTAGGTTATTAGAGTATTGAAGAGAGCTCCCTCTGCTATAGAGTAGGTCCTTGTTGATTATCTGCTTTATATACAGTAGTGTGTACATGTCAATCCCAAACTCCTAGCCTGTCCCCCGACTCCACTGTTCCTTTCTGGTAACTATAAATTTGGTCTCCATGAGTCTGTTTCTGTTTTGTAAATAAGTTCAGTTGTATCATTTTTTTGTTAAGATACCACATGTAAGCGATATCATACAATATTTGTCCTCCTCTGAACTCAGACTGTTTTTGACAAGGAGCGTAGCTAAGCATCACATGATTGATGTAGATAAATGGCTTGTGCTTTAGAACCCCAAGAAGCGGTTGTCTAGTGGGGGAGGGATGCCTGTGAAAACCTCGGAGCCTGCGGGAAGGGCTGAAGGAGATGGGGAGACTTAGAGGAGCCCAGGGGCGTCACATGCACCTTTCCACCCTGGGCAGAGCGGCAGGGGCTCTGCGGAGACGAGGGACTTTAACATGCCCCACCAGCTCACTTCCTGGTATACTTGGGTCTGTGGGCAGAGAGCACCTCAGACAGAGGCACGGGCTGAGCGGAGGAGAGGGGCTTGAGATCCCACTGTCTCGTACCACTTGCCCTTGGTGAGAATCAGGGGGCCTGTGGATGCTGGAGGGCCACGGACAGAAAACTGTATCTCCTTAGCTCTTTTACCAAAAGCCAGCTCGGCTCAGGAATCTAAAAAGAAAACTAAGGTTATTTATGTGCTATGACCAGCAATACATCGGAGGCCAAGAGTGAGAGTTATTGAGCTGGTTCAAAGCAATCTCGATTATTGAAAATGAATGAAATTGAATTTCACTTCCTACAGAGTCATTTATTGAGAGACAAAAGCAATTAATATTGAAAATAAAATAATCGTGAACTTCTGAACTAAATTACCATGCAGATATAATGTACTGTCTCATCAGTCTTTAACTACTTCATGTGTTAGAAAATCATAGTACCGGTCTCTGAACGTGCTCCTCTGCATCGTTTGTGCTTATTCATTCTGCTTCTGCCAAAAAGCCATTCTCAAGAGTAACAGGTTAAAAGTCAAAGTTTCAGAAATAGGATTCCACATTTAAAATTCACAGCCATATTGAGACATGAGATCTCGGTTCGTAAATTAACCCTGTCATTTGGTAAATTTTTTTAAAAAAGAACTAGTAGGGTGCCCCACAGTTCCCTGACAGCAACAGGAATTTGTGCACATTATTGCAAACTTAACACCATCATGGACTACCTGTAGCCAAGGACGAGGCGTGCGTTTGATGAATGATTCTGCTGTCAAGGCATCTCTGTGAGGACTGATGTATGCACTGAGGGCCCTTGAGAATGGAAAGTGCATTGTATGTACAGAGATAGTACATAGATTATAACTCACACAAGTTCCAGCTTGAGTGCCTTTGTTTTGTGGAAATGCTGAAGAGTCTCTCACTTCAGTCGCTCAGTCATGTCCGACTCTTTGAGACCCCATGGACTGCAGCACGCCAGGCTTCCCTGTCCATTACCAACTTGGGTTCTCTAGAAGAGTCATTTCCCATTTGGAAAATGATTTCTTAAGTCAATATCCTGGAAGCAGAGCTTTCAGCGAGGATTGGGAAAAGTCAGAGGAAGAGATGGGGAGGGGTGGGACTGGAAGGAGGAGACTGGCAGAGGGGTGGTATCAAGACAGATGCGCAGGAGAGGCCCCTGGGTCCTGGCCTGCTGGGGAGCTGCGGGACCAACACAGGACTCGCCTCAGAGTCACGGCGCCGTGTCCATCACTCCTGTGTCTGATGATCCGCCCACCGAGAGTCACAGGCGCCAGCTGTTTGGAATGAACACGCCTGGGAGCTGGTGTGTGCAAAGCTAGGAAGGGGACCTCGTGAGCCGCGTGTGGGCAGTGCAGTGGCCGATACCCCAGTGCTGTGGGAGGAAGGTGTAATAGCGTCGGTCCGCGGCAAGACAGTGAATCAGTCACCGTCACCACCCTGGGAAGCAGGCCCAGAGGGTGGCAGCTTTCTTGATTCAGAGCCCGGTGTGCAGAAAGAGGTTTCAAAGGGGCCACGAGATTAATTTCCTGCTGGCAACAGGCTGGTGGCAGAAGACGGACACAGGCTAGGCACGTTCCTAAGTAAGGAAAGCAAACCTCAGGAGAAGGGGAGACACAGTCAGAGGGACAGAGCTTCCAGACAGCTGGTTTAGGCGGCGGGGTGAAGGGGGGTTTCTGAAAAAGCCCAAGAGATAGACCCATCTAAAAGCACTAAACTTCAGCCTTAGAGAGAAGTGGCTTGAAAATGTATCTGTGTACATAACATTTAGTGGAGTTCCCTTTGCTATATAGTAGGCCCTTGCTGGTTTTCCATTTTAAATATAGCAGTGTGTACCCTGGATGGAAGGGGTGTTTGGTGGAGAACAGATACACGTATATTTATGGCTGGATCCCTTTGATGTCCACCTGAAACTAACACAGTGTTGTTAACTGGCTGTACCCCAGTGGGGCTTCCCTCATAGCTCCGTCAGTAAAGAATCTGCCTGCAATGCAAGAGACCCGGGTTCGATTCCTGAGTCGGGAAGATCCCCTGGAGCTGAAAATGGCAACCCACTCCAGTATTCTTGCCTGGAGAATCCCATGGGCAGAGGAGCCTGGTGGGCTACAGTCCATGGGGTCTCAAGAGTCAGACTCGACTTAGCAAATCAACAAACCAATACAAAATAAAAAGTTGTGTGTGTGTGCATATATATTTACACACACATATATATATGGAAACAGACTAACCTATAGGTCATCAGTTTGTAGTACTGAATGTTAAAAACATATTAGACTGCTAATATGTGCAAATATATGGTTTGTACATAGAAAACTTTCCAAAATATAGTACTAGAAAGCAGGTATAAAGGGAGGACAGTGTTGAACCCACTAGACTTTTACCACCTGTCTAAAAGTTGGGACTCTGGGAGTTTGCTCTATGACTCAGGGAACTCAAACTGGTCTCTGGAACAGAGGATTGGGATGGGGAGGAAGGTGGGAGGGAGTTCAGGATGGAGTATATCTGTGGCTGATTCATGTTGGTGTATGGCCGAAGCCAACACAGTTCTTTAAAGCAATTTTCCTTCCATTAAAATAATAAACATATTTAAAATTAGAAAAGTTGGGACTCCGTCTCAGCACAATAGATGCTCTTACTAGCAGGTTGTTTGTTTTTTAATTTGTATTGGAGCACAGTTGGTTTAGAATGTTATGTTAGTTTTGGTTGTTCAGCAAAGTGAATCAGTTATACTTGTACATATATTCCCTCTTTTTAAAATTCTTTTCCCATACAAGCCATTACAGGGTATTGAATAGAGTTCTTTGTGCCATATAGTAGGTCCTTATTAGTTATCAATTATATATATATATATATATATATATATATATTCATATATATATGTATGTGTATATATATAGTAGTGTGTATATGTTAATCCAAATCTCTGAATTTGTCCCTCCCCTCTTTCCCCTAGTACCAATAATATTGTCTTCTACATCTGTGATTCTATCTCTGTTTTGTAAACAAGCTCATTTGTACAGTTTTTTTTCAGTCTCACATATAAGTGAGATCATACAACGCTCATGTTTCTCTGTCAAACTTTCATCGCTATGACAGTCTGCAGATCCAGCCATAAAGAAAGAGAGAGATAATGCCATTTGTAGTAACAGGTTGTATTGCAATGAAATTTTCAGTATCCATCGACCACCTGATGACTTCTTAAATACTTGTGTGCATCTCAGAGAACATAAATTCATCCCTTCTCTTGGCTGAGGGCTTTGTCATGAGCATTTTGGCAGGATAGCATTCTTTGACTAAAAATATATATAATGTTCTTAAATATAAAAGAAAATGCTTTGTCAGTGCAGTTCTTCTTTTGCCCCCTCTCAGAAGCCTAAGGGGAACATCTTAATGAGCAGTGACCGGCTAAAGTCCATGGAAATGGATCGAATGTAAAACAAGTATATTAGCCTTCATTGTCACACAAAGCAGTGTTTCATGGCGGCACTCCCCAGCATTTAGCCCAAATACCAAGACATCTCTGCAGTTTCCACAGTGATTCACCATCGATGATCAGGCAGATCATTGAAATGTTAGCTTCTAACCTTGCAGCTTATGGGCTGAGTCGGAATGGTCCCACTGCTACATTTAAGCTTTATAAGACTTTCTGCCAGAAACTTCCATGCTTGTTGCCTTCAACATGCAAACCAGCCCCACTGGCAGTTATAAACCAGTGGGGAATAGGTAGTTAAGGGATCTTTTGCAATAAGCACTCCTGTGCACTGATTATGACTTAAAGTAACATACTCCATTGTTAGGGGACTTATAGTTATCTCCATAATTTTTCAAATTACATTTGTGAATGGGAGTTGGGTTTTGATACCCTAGTTACTTTCCCCACTTATAATTTAAACAGAAATGCCTACTCTAGAGACTGAATTTTAAATCCCTAACCTCTTAGAAAAACCATAAGCAAAAATTGGTATTTAAAATCAAGCCTCAATTAACCTAGGTTGGCTTACCTCATTGACTGAATTTACCAGATAGTCAAGTAACTTTCCATTTTAATTTTTGCTTTGAAGACTTGGCATAAGAAAGGCTTCCTCATTCAAGGATCCTGTGGTATTGAGAGCAGCTTCAAAGAAGAAAATGAGAAGAATTTCTTTTGTTTCAGCTTCTTGGCTTTTGAATTACATTTGTGCTTGCTTTTATATTTTAAGAAGATGACCAACTTTTATTCATTCTGACTTACTGAATGAAGATGAGTCCAAACAATGAAGAAAGCTCAACTATCAATTATTTGTAAAGAAATAGAATAGTTTTAATAACAACAATATATTCAGAGTTTGATAAATAAATTCCTTTAGAAAATCAGTGAATTTGAATTATTGCTTAGATAAAAATGATTCATATAGAGTTGTTGGAAAAATATGTAGTTTATTTTATTGCTTTGCTTTAGAAGCCTGTCTTTATAGGTGATATAAAGACAGAGTTCTACACTGTATTTATGCGTGCACGCATGCACACATGCTTCCCTGGTGGCTCAGCTAGTAAAGAATCCGCCTGCAATGTGGGAGACCTGGGTTAGATCCCTGGGTTGGGAAGATCCCCTGGAGAAGGGAAAGGCTGCCCACTCCAGTATTCTGGCCTGGAGAATCCCATGGACTGTGTAGTCCATGAGGTCGCAAAGAGTCGGACATGACTGAGCGCCTTTCTCACACACACACGTACACATGCGGACACACACACGTTCCCTGAGGTAGACTGTCCTCTCTCGGTGTGGCTGAGCAGCGTCTAACTCTCCACCCCACTCAGCTCAGGCTGCAGCATTCACAGGGTGAACTTCCTTCACTTAACTTCACCTAAACGGTACTGGGGTGTCATCTGGTTAATTATATTTGGAGTTCAAAGTTTTGATTATGGATGATTTATCAGATGTAATCTTTTAAGGGCATAAAATTAAATAATGGGCAGTGCAGGTAAAGAAGATTAACTTGCCCTAGATCATCAAGATTGATGGTCTTGGTTTCCATAAATACTGGAGGTTGATATAGCACATTCTACTTTCACGTGATTGGGTTCTGTAAGTTCCAAGAGGTTAAGTTCATGGAACATTTTGCTAGCCTTGGGTCAGTATAGATTACAGGAATCAACTACCAAATCTAATGGCTTTTGATTTTAAGATGTGACAAAGCTTTAGTAGTTTTACTCTTTTATCTAGTCTCATTGAACTATTTAATGAGATCTGTGGTAAATGAAGCAAAAAGATATGATTCCTGATCTCATGGAGCTTGCAATTGAATGGGTAGGCACATCAAAACCAAGTAAAAAGCAAGTAAGTACTCTTATTACAGCTTATTTTAAAAAGAGCTTGAAAATTAAAGACCTACTTGTCCTAAGAAAGAGAATGAGAGGGGCATAAAGGGATAGATGATCTGGTGATCTTATTTCTTTATTGGTCATTTTAATTTTCTTGAATACAAGCTTTAAAAATCAGCAGTTGATTGTGCATTAGATAAAAACTGTTTACTTAGATTCAGTTAAAATGATATGCTTCCTAAATCACTGACATGATTGATTCCATAAAAGCCTTATCATATGGGTTGGCATAATCTAGAGACTTTAAAGTTATTTTTGAAACTATAATTTGCTGCTCCTAAATAATTCTTGTGATAATATAATATGTAGTCAATGCAGAAAAATTGATAAGTTTATGGAAGATCCAAAAATTTACTATAATTATTTCACCAAGTGGTAGCCAGCATTGACACTTTGACTGGAATCCTCCCAGTTGCTTTCTGACATACATATGAATCTTGACATTTATGCATTTTTATAAGAAATAGAATCCTACTGCATGCATTATTTTACAATTACTTTCTACTTTTTAGAGCAAACATTTTCCCATTATCTTTTACATTGTTTTTACATTATAATTTTAATAGCAGCATAGTACTTACATTGTTGCATCTCAGTTGCTTAAGCAAATCACTGTTTACTTACGTTTATTTTCTAGTTTTTTATAAATTTATAAATAGTTGAATGTCTGTCTTTTCCTCATTATTCGTTATTTGCTTAGGGTGCACCCCTTAAAGTGAAATTTCTGGTTCAACTCCTGAGGTTTTGGATACATGATTGAAAATATTCCCCAGAAGACCATACTGACATATACCTCCATTGGTTGGGAAATTGTCCGCTGTTTCCATAGGTCACTTTTACTGGGTACTTGCTTTGATTTTAACTTTCACCATTTCAACAGTCACAAAATAACTATGAGAATGTGTTCTGTACTTTATATTTGATGTAAAATTGGAATATATATTTAATAATGTTTTCAGAGTTGTAATGTTGCTTTCAAAACAAAACTAAAAACAAAATCAAATTTAGAGGAAACGGGAACTTCTAGGATATGAGCATCCTGAGGACAAAGTTCATATCATGTTCTTAAAAAAGCAAGTCAAGAAATTACAAATGCAAACATAAGTCATAGAATCAGAACCAAAAAAGATCCCATTTAGAGAAAACAAACTTGAAATTGGGTTAGAAAGCATTTGTTTCCAAGATTTGAAATTATGGTCTCTAATGAAAAATTAATTTTAGACTGCTATAGAAATATGATGGTATCTTAGAATTCCTGTGACTATTCTCCTGAAAGAGATTCTAGTGAACCAATAGAAAAGTGAATTATCTATGAAGATTACTCCTAGTAAAAATGACAAGTGGAAAATTTTAAATTTGTAGGCTCCCCTGTAGACATTTTTCTCAATGGTTGGTAGTTACCAAAATTAAATGATACTAAGAAATTGAGTGACTGTGTTACAGACAGTGGTGGGGTGTTAGAATTGAAAGGAATTGGAAAGATTGTCTAACCCAGCTCCTCATTTTACAGATAAAATAGAGTCCAGCAGAGATGAAGGGACTTGTCTGAGGATACACACCTGGTGAGTAAAGAAAGAAGAAATAAATTCAAATAAGCAAATATTAAATTGTTAAATCTTGAAGTAATTTAAATATTTAAAGCATCATGAAAGTTTCCTTATAATAATCTGGTACCTCAAATATAACCACCATTTGGCATATGAACTTTGCAAGTATTTATATATATATATATAAGCAAATGTTAACATTTTTTCAAAAAACAGTGTCATACTATATATAAAAATTATTCTACAAACTGCTCTTTTACATATATCTTGTCTAAATAGTCTTATTTTCTCTCAGCTAACATGGAGATGCAATAGAGCAGAGGCTGGCAAACCTTTTCTGGAAAGGTGCACGTGCTAAGCATTTTATAGACTTTGTGGACCCAAGCCTCTGTCATAACTACTCAGCTTTGCTGTTCTGGTGAAAAAGCAGGCACAGACATTATGTAAACACATGCATGTGACTTTGTTCCGCTAGAACTTCATTTATAAAGACAAGTAGCAGGAAACATTTGTGCTACAGGTTATAGTTTTGTAACTCCTACAATACAGAAAGGAAAAAATTATTTTAGAAAACTGATGGTTGAGAAGGAAGCGTGATGAATATCCTGTAGAGAGAGGGGAACTAGTCTGAGTTTCCATCATCAGATGTGATCTTGGATGAGGCAGGTAGGCTCCCGGACCTCTGGAGTAAAGCATGTTTACTAAAGCCGAGATTGTAGGGTTATTTTGAAAACTAAATGAAATAATTTATGTAACTCAATGGTTAGTACATGAGAAAGTTCTCTTCCCCCCAGGATAGGGATTAATGCAGGATTTTTGTACTCATGTAGGTGAAGCACTTGGGCAAGGAAAAATTGCCCAACCAAATGTACTGGTGTCTCAGCACGTCCGAGACTTGTTTCATGCAGATCCCTTTAAAAATCATGTTCTCAGACTGTTGGCAAAGTTTGGGTAAACATGACTATACCAGAATGATCCTGAGATTTCCTGAGAAAGGATTAACATGCTTCGCATGGAATTTTGCAATAAAGGAAACACTATAGTTTAATTCATAGTGATTTAAGGAGATGGAAGATTTTTTAGAGGGGAAATCTAATTATACTGAAAATAAAATTTCATTTGCCCATCATTTCCTTCATTATTCATTATTTTTTATTGGGAAGATAAGTATGTACAAAGAATAGGAAAGAAAAACATATTAGAGTGTACTAGGAAAAATAAGGGATTAATGTAATGCTACTTAACTATAAATTTCTCGTATTATAATCATATTTTAATTTATTGTCAAGTAAACCTATTGAGTAAGTTCAATTGGTTATTTTAAGACAGAATTTCTATAGCAGTTCCAAATAACTATATTGCTTTTTCTAATTCATTTTGAATTAATGTATTTTTTTATGACTTGATAAATTTGTTTTTTTCTCTGCTGGTATAATTTCATTCAGTTGAATACTTTAAGATTGAATATAACTTTTCTTCTGTTTAGTGTTGTTGTTGTTGCTTTTTCTTAACTCAGAAGAAGTTCATTTTTTTAAAATTTAGATGTAAACTGGAATAATTCTGTTAATTTATTGTTTCAGTTTATATTCTGGAGAAAAAAGGATTTTATACTGATTAAGTGTTCCTAATAGTAACTATGGCATACAATTTAGGGAAAAATTAGTCAAGTCATTCATGTTGATCATTTTTGAAAAGAAGTATTTAGGTATAGTCAAGATATTTTGACAATTGAAGAAATTACCCAGCCTGTTTGGGCAGCTGAGTCTGAAATGTGGCACACCCTTTTAATAATCAGAGATGTTTTCCCAGCAATGGAATCTATACCAGTGGTGGTACCAACAATGATTTAAGTCATAGTAAATCCCACAGTGAGGAAATCATTTTATTCTTCCTTCACATCTCCTCTAAAACGTCTGATTCTCTTGGTAAGAAAGGCTGTAGATGGTATTCCATCTTCTGTCACTCTTTTTAGCAAAAAATTAGTTCTGAGAGAGCTATCCTTAGGCCATAGCATCTAACCAGGACTCAGTTACACTGGGTTTGGTCGGTGGGGAGGGGGTTGCCGTCCTTTTTATTTTTATAGTTTACGCTTCTGTTTAAGATAAGTGAAGCTGATTTATCGCTTATAGGAGTATTCCAACTTGCCCATCTTAAGCACATTCAGGTAAAAAACACAGAAAAAAGTGTGCTGACTTACATAAAAATAATACATAAAGAAAGAAAGTTGCTTGCCAACAAGGCAAAGTTCATGTCCATGGAATCTGAATATAACAAAAGTTTAAGAAAAAACTTAAAGACAATAATAGTCATAAAATATTGGAGCTAAAACCTATCTGTAGCTCACATAGTTGAAGACACAGTTCTACAAGTAAAGAATCATAGACCCTTGAGAGGCTGAAGCCTTGCACAGGGTTTCCAGATAAGAGAAGCAGCGGTAAACCTCTTTAATCCACACAACTAGGAGGTCACAGAGAGCATGCTTGGGTGAGCTGGGTCACAGGGAGTGACTCCTCTGTGACTTTCAAGACTCAATTAGCAAAAAAGGTGATAATCAAATGTTCGGTTGCAGTTGGGTGTTCTTGAACTTTTGTTGTCAAGGGCACCCTTGAGCTGGAGGGTGGGGATTATGAAAAGGCAGTAGGGAAGAGGAGACCTGTCTTGCCTTTCTGTAACTGCCAAAGCTAATTTCAGTGATTGCTTTAGAAATATAACGATAACCAAGATTAAAGCAAGCAGGCATCCACTTTAGGATATGAGAGCTGGAATTTTAGATTTCATTATAAGATTGCCATTTCAACACAATAGTAATATAATAGCAATAGATTTCCATTTTTTCTCCATTTCTGTTGAAATATTATCTCATAAATATACTTTGATACAAAAGAGATCTCTCAATTTCACAAGAGCTCCACGGCTCTATTTTATTCTTACACTGACTTATCCCCAAAATATCTTTTTGATGTACAGCTTCAATATTCTTGCCAATGTCTATGACATCAGCAATCAAAAATGGCATTATTTTTAGTTTTTTTTTCCCCACATACAGTTGCAGGCTATCCAAAAAAAGAGGTCCTGCTTTTAGTGTGCACTGAAATGTTCTTACAGTATTATCAAGGGATGTTTGTGACTCATGGAGCTAGTTGTTCCAAGGGAATGGAAAATGTAGCATCTATCAAAGAAGATAACTTTACTTTACCCAGTGCTAACCTAAAATGGGGGCTTTCCTTTAAGAAAGGAACTAACACTGTTAAATATTCGGATTTCTTGTACTGGAAGAAAACATTGCTTTCCCAAAATGTATTTCAGGAAACTGAGTTTCTGAGACCACATAGCTAGAAAGTGTCAGAGCTCTGCATCTCTCTTCCCCAATATACTTGAAAGTCCACAAATTGAACTGCAGAACAGTTACACATGAATCAGCCTTCCCAGAATTCAGAAGAAAGATGTTTCATCCACTGAAGCTCTGAGTTAAAGGTAGTGGTCAAGTGTCATAATCATTAAGGTTAATTTAGTTGAAGAATGTAAGAAAAGCGTAAATTGGTTAAGTACACAATCTGAATATTCATTGGGAGGACTGATGTTGAAGCTGAAGCTCCAATATTTTGGCCCTCTGATGCGTAGAGCTGACTCATTTGAAAAGACCCTGATGCTGGAAAAGATTGAAGGTGAAAGGAGGAGTCGACAGAGGATGAGACGGTTGGATGGCATCACCGACTCAGTGGACATGAGTTTGAGTAAACTCCAGGAGTTGGTGATGGTCAGGGAGCCCTGGCGCGCCGTGGTTCATGGGGTCGCAAAGAGTTGGACAGGACTGAGCGACTGAACTGAACTGATTGTAGGCACCATTTTAGAGTTACTCTTCTTCCCCCCAGGTTCTGGAGTTATGTCTATATTATTCTGAAGTCTTTATAAAATTATTTTAGTTACTAAAACCCTTGCAGGGAATCTAAGATTCACTCAGTTTACATCAAATACATCTCTGCTCATGTGCTGAGTTGCTCAGTTCTGTCCAACTCTTTGCAACCCCGTGGACTTTTAGCCCACCAGGCTCCTCTGTCCATTGGGTTTTCCAGGTAAAAATACTGAAGGGGGTTGTCATACATCATAGAGTGCTTTAGTGAAATTTGAGCTCTCTGAAATATTGACATTAAAGAACTAGTTATTGGGTTAATAGCTATGCTTTTCCTCTAGATGGTTCATTTGAAAAGAAAACAATGTATTTTAATATTCAGAAAATGATGTTAAACTGTTGCAATAAAATAAGCAAATCTTCACAGTATGACAGCAGCCCTGGCTATAAGTAGTAGTCAGTAGTATTCAACTAACTCAAGTATTATGGAATATTCCCACTACATGAGCCACGTATTGGGCTAAAGGTTTCTGTTGTATTCCTGATTACTTAGCAAGCATAAACAAGATGCAGACATGAGCATGACTGTTCCACCCGAACCACGACTGGAGTTCAAGGCTGCTCTCCTTGGAACAGTGGGCAGAGACTAAAAGTTCCTCAAATAAATGTGTAGTTAGGTACTACTTGGTATCATCTCTCAATTGGAGGATCCTAAGTTTGGGCTTCCCAGGTGGCACTAGTGGTAAAGAACCCGCCTGCCAATGCAGGAGATGTAAGAGATGTGGGTTTGATCCTTGGGCCTGGATGATCCCCTGGAGGAGGAAATAGCAACCCACTCCAGTATTCTTGCCTGGAGAATTCCACGGACAGAGGAGCCTGGTGGGCTACGGTCCATGGGGTTGGAAAGAGTCAGACACGACTGAAGCAACTTAAAACACACACACTGAGAACCTAAGATGTGGACTCCCTACAGGAATGCAGCTCTTGGGGACCAAACGCTCCAGGCCGGGAGGCACCAGGAACCCCTGGCTCTGTGCTGCAGAGAGAGGGGAGCTTCCTGTTGCTGATGCACCT
Organism: Antilocapra americana; assembly: GCA_007570785.1. Lineage (NCBI taxonomy): Eukaryota > Metazoa > Chordata > Mammalia > Artiodactyla > Antilocapridae > Antilocapra > Antilocapra americana. The sequence continues at coordinate 2,636,282 of ML660776.1, read as the reverse complement.
CGGAGCTCTAACACTTTGATGGCCCTTGACGTTGCTGTGTGGACTCACTCTTTTTCGTATCCACTGTTGTTTTTGAAATGAACAACTGATGAGGACCTACTGTCTAGCACAGGGAGCTCTTACGTGGCAGCCTGGATGGGAGGGGTGTTTGGGGGAGAAGGGATACGTGTATTCGTATGACTGAGTCCCTTTATTGTTCACCTGAAACTGTCACAACATTATTGATAAAATGGATTAATAAATAAAACCTACCTTGATAAAAAAAAATCACTTTTTTCCCCCTACCAATAAAGGAAGAATTTTTTGAAAGGAAGAAACTGGTACCCCTTTGTTTTATGATCCATTAACTAGTTCAGAAATAGGCCCACCCCACCCCCCACCCTCCAGGAGAACTGAAGGAAAAAATCAGATGGTGCCAGCATATAGAATAAACAGTTTTTTGTTTTAAAAAACCCAAGGTTCTTTTATTACTGTAATGTGTAAAGAAGCTGCTGCCTTTTCATTTTAATGTGAGAGACATAATTTTCCTGTTGTTTTCCAAGGCTGTCAGATAACAGACAAATTGCCTTTGATAAAACATGCTTTCAATTTCTCCAACGTAATATTCAGTTTTCATTTTCATAAGGGGTTGCTTATTTTGATGGCTTGGATGGCTTGACTGGGATGTCAGCATCTAGATCTCGTCAGTAAAGATTGTACACCCAGTTATAATTCAAGAGAGCGTATGCTACTATCAAATTTATTATCTAAAAATACTTGTTTGTGTTTAATCTTGAAAATCAGGAGTGACAGGCCATTTGAGTAAATAATTTCTCTTTGCCCTTTTTCTCCCTAAAAGTCACTTAGAAACAAAGGCAATTTGGGCTGCTTAGTGAAGAATTTGGGTAATACTTTTACTGAACGAAAAAGAGTTCTAACTCCTGGGATTCCAACTCCTAGAATTTCTGGTAGCAAGTCACATTCCTGTTTTTCATTTCATTACCTTAACTCTTCGTTTGTGTGTCAAACACCAGAGACTGTCTCTTTCAGCCTATCAATACATAGAGCAGACCTCAAAAAAATTTAATTTAAAAAAATTATAAAATTATTTATATGCCTTGTAGAAAACTCTGATGATACAAAAATAACAGAAAAAATAGAAATCCCATGTTAAATCCCATGTATACTTTCTGTCTTCTTACATAAGATTGCATACTTAGAATCATTAAGGCATTATCATCTGAAAAGTTGTTCCCATAGTCAACTATCTTGGCTCATCTGCCAAGGCAGAGTCACCCAGCAGCACTCCAGTATATGCAATGATGCCACGCCTTCTGCCCCTAATTCCAGTCCACAGCCATGACCATGTTCCAAACACCTTGCCAAATACTGAAGACACCCAGCTGACTATCACACAGGTTCTAACTGGCAGATACAGGGAAGCACAGGTTTACTAAGGAAGTGCCCAGAAAGGGTGCAGCTAACCCTACCCAGCACCTGGGAGAGCATTCCACAATGGTTGTGGAGGGACAAGCCTGCCCGGAGGGCTCATCTGAGTGTTCTCTGTACATGGACGGTCTCTGAAGACAGAGCTGCCTCAGAGAGTCCCAAGAAGAGTAAGCACAGGACTGAACCTTGGAGAAGTTACCATACTTTATGGTTGCCAAGATGAGATGACCTTGCAGAAGAGTTAAAAAAAGAAACAGAGAAGTATGTTTCTTCAAAACCGCAGAATGCAGTGTGCAGTGAAACCCAAGAAGAGACTGTTCCAAGATGGAGGAAATGGCCCGTTGGGTCAGATGGCATTAGCTTACAATAAGGTCTGAAAGGTACTCCCTGCATCTAGCCGCATAGATGTTATTGATGACACTGACTTGTTTGGTCTTTGTTTTCTGTTCTTACTGTTTTGTGACCTGAGAAACCAGACAGGGGTGGGTGCAGCGGCCCTGGCAGCATCTCTAAACGCCTTTTATCACTTTTAATGTTTGGATGTAGTTGTTTGGTTACACTGCTGGAGTTTCCATCACTTGAAGTGTGGGTTCCTTATGCTCACAGACTGTCTTAGAGCCAACACTCGTCTTCTGGGTCTGATAACTGAGTCACAGTGTCACACCCACCGTATAACCCTTCAGTGGGTATTTGGATGGTGGGTCACCCTTTCTTCCCAAACCTGTGCTCCCCCTCCTCCATGGTGTGTGCTCCGGTGTCTGACTCCTCCCTTCGGCGACGCACCACACCTGATAGGCTCCTGGGGATCACCATCCAGTCTTCGGTGACATCTTTCACGTCTTGGTACTTGACAGGTGGCAAACTAACTCCCCTTCTGCCAGAGAATTAGATTTCAGTTAAAACATGAACGGTGAGCCTCCTACAGCCCATCCCCTCCTGCCTTCCTCACCCTCCAGTCTGCTCGCTCTCCCCGCTTCTCTCCCTGCCTGCTCCTCCCTGCCTCCCTCACTCTCTCCTGTTCACCTTCTCTGCCCCCTCCAGCCACCCCCTCTTCCATCTTTATGCTTCCCTGAGAATTCAGGTACCACTTCGACCCAGAACATATAAGTTGCAGAAGTAGGGAAGACTCACTCATCACCGCAGTTTGTCCCATGAAGATGTTTTTGAAAGACAGCTTGAGGAGAAAAGGCAGATTGACATGAAAACTGAGAACAGATTTTTAATGGTAAAATCTGAGGAAAACTTAGATTAACTCAAAAGGCTTGCATTCTTGAATGATGAAGGCTCTGTGAGTCTGCAGACCTCTCTTTAGACAAATGAACACAAGTGGGGAATGGGGTGCTAGTTCTCACTCTCTCCCTCCCACGGTGATGTCTCCATCCGCTGACACCCATGAGCTGAAGGACTTGGCTGAGCTCATGTGCCCTGTGGTACAGTCCCTTGGTGCAGGGCAGAGCCTGGACCGCTGAAGGATGGACCTGCTTGAGGCCGGAAGCGCCATCCGTAAAACAGGCCTTGTCCATAAGGTGGCTGCCCTTCTCCTCTGAGATGCTCTGGGGAGGAGCAGCTGATCCTCAGGATGGCCAATCCTTCATGGTTAGTATCAGAAATGAGGCCATCAGTCAGCCACGGGAGACTTTTAAAGGGGCACCAGGGCTATAAACTTTATGAAAAAGGCTAGAGATTGCATTCAGCCCTCAAGTAGATACACAATTACCCTAAATCTAGTTCAGGGCAGGGAGACTAAATCTTAAGAAAATAAAGTGAAGACTCCCCACACTCATCAAAGCTTTCAAAAGCTAAGAGGTAGGAGATAGCAGTTATAAGACAAATTTTTCCTGCTATAGCTAAGCGAAGAATAGCAGAAGGAAGGTGAGGGAAAAAGGAAAGAAATGGTAGAGAGACAGGAAAGAAGAAATTAGGCTGAAATGGGAAGGGGAAGAAAAAGAAAAACTGGAGAGTTGTTTTTTTTAAGAGTCTGTAAATAGTTGCCTGCTTATGAGATAAACTCATTGGTATTAAGGGGACTTGAAAACACCATTGATTTTATTCACTGCAGGCAGAAGTTAGAGAAAATCTCATTTTCATGAGCTTTCCTTCTATCAGTCAGTTCCCTGGTGACACAGAAAGTAAAGCTTTTCTAAGGACTTTCTCAGACAGTTTGACATTTTGTTGAATTAACTGGTTATATTGTACCAGATTTATCAGCTGCAACTTTCCATCCAAGCTAGGAATGGTTTTACATTGAATAGGGTTCTTAGGGCACCAGGAGAATCCTGGAAACTTCTTAGGGTAATCTCCCTTCTAAAGTCTGCCTCAAAACTCTCCCCAAGTCTCCCGGGGCCTCCCTGGTAGCTCAGAGGACAAAGAATCCGCCTGTACTACCAGAGACCCAGGTTCGATCCCTGGGTTGGGAAGATCCCCTGGAGGAGGGCATGGCAGCCCACTCCAATATTCTTGCCTGGGAAATCCCATGGACAGAGGAGCCTGGTGGGCTACCGTCCATAGCTTTGCAAAGAGGCAGACCACTGACTGAATCCACTGAGCCCGCACATGTACACACGCACACATTCTTTGCATGAATACTGAGTCACACCATAAGCAGTATGTTTTGTGGTGGAGAAGCTCATGCCACCCAGTTACTGACCTGAATGCATCAGGGAGGCAGAGGAGTGACTTCAGTCTTCTTTCTAGAGCTGCTGTAATGAAGTTCCACAAACAAGGGAAACTGGTCACCTCAGTTCTGGAGGCCGGACATCTAAACCAGGATGCCCGCAGGGCTGTGCTGAAATCTGGAGGGAAGAATGTCCCTTGCCTCTCCCGAGCTTCCGGTCCTTTGCTGGCAATCTTTGACTTTCTTGGCTTGCAGCTCCCCGAGTCCAGTCTGCCTTGACCAGCATCCGCCTTCTGCCCAGTCTCTGTCTTCACAGGGCTTCCTGTAAGACTCCAGGCATATTGGATTAGGGCCCATCCTATTCCACTGTGACCTTAACTAATTACATCTGTGGTGACCCTATTTCCAAATAAGGTCACATTCAGGAATTAAGACTTCAATATAGCTTCTTTTCTGTGTGGGTGAGGGGCGGGGACACATTTTAATCCTTAATAGTGACTACAAGAGATGTTTGTCTTCACTGAATAGACTTAAAGACACATTTCTAATTTAATTCAGAACACACTTAACTGAAAATCCTTGATATCAAGACTGTAAGTGCTGTTTGAGTTACATGAGGTTATCAGAGTAAGACCCCCAACCTCTAGGTACTCCAGACTACCTATATACAACAGTATACCAGTATGAACACTTTTTAGGTAGAGATGCAATTATATAAAAATTTCAGGGTATTTCCCTGGTGGAGCAGTGGCTAAGACTCTGGGCTCCCAATGTAGGGTGTCTGGGTTCAATCCTTGGTCAGGGAACCAGATCCCACAGGCCGCAACTGAAGATCCTGTGTGCAACAGTGGAGATGAAGACCCTGTGTGCTGCAGCTAAGACCTGGTGCAGCCAAATATATAAATAAAAGTCAATATTTGAAAAAGGAACTTATAGAAAAATGAAACCAGTAGGACTTATATTTATAGAACAGGAGGATATAATAGTGATTAATAATAACAGTAGCACAAAGATGTTTGCCAGGCATAATTCTGAGTACTGTACGTTCATTTAATCCTCACAGGTATGGAAGCAAAGTTTGGTGTTTCAATCCCTGTGGGCTCAGGTTGTCTCGGCTGTAGAGGCTGTCCCAGGAGCTCCATCTTCAGTCCGTCCCTGCTTCAGCAGGTCCAGTACGCTAGAGCTCGGCTCCGCGACCTCGTTGGGGTGGGTTGGGGAAGGGGCAAGCCCAGGAGCCACTGACAGACAGAATGTAAGAGGAGGAATTTCCCTTTAAGGCTTTTCCTTGCCCTAGGCTGTGGACTTGACATTTACCAAACTGGGCCCCCCATGTTTCCTCCAAGTCCTGAAAGCTGTTGACACAAACAAGTACAAAATGGACCCACTAATATGTAGGAATTATCACTGTTTGAAAATAAGCTCCAGGTAAGATTGAAGTTTCACCTATTCACTACTCTTTCTGTAATACCCCCAAGAGTAGTCAGCCTATTAGGAGAGGGTCATTAAATATTTGTAGAATGAATGGTTCAGAGCAATCAGCAGGTGTTTCAAACCCAAAGCTTGAATCAACTCAGGGAAAACAGGGTGTTCCTGGCTTTTGATAGTCACAAACAATATATTTTGGCTATAAAATTAAAAATATATAGCACACTACTTTGGATACAGTGATTGGAGGTTTCATTGAAAGAAAGTCCAGTGATAAGCCTCTTTCTCCACACCCAAGCAAACACTAAGCCACATAGTTGCCTGTCCCGAGTGAGCAGTATGTTTATGCAGCATTCCTGCTTCAAAGGGCTTCTGCTTAAGGAAGAAAGCATAAATAGGAAACTCCATCCCTGCCACCTGAATTCTTTCACTTCTGGTTCAGACCCGCAGGTTACAACACTTTTGGTGACAATACAGTCAGTTCACTTAGAAGGATGACAGTAATGACTTATGAGATGCTGATATCTGACATCATTAAAAAGGCAGAAATTGAAAATTAGAAAATATTTAGGGAAAAAAAACTTAATCTTGTAGTATAAAGAGAGACAGTACTGAAATATACTCTTTAGCATAAGGTGATGGAAAGTAAAGTATATGTTGGACCTTTTGGTAAAAACAAAGCAAAAACACCCACCTTCCCAGCTTGATGTCTCAAGTGCTGCTGGCGTCTCCTGTTCTTAAGGCAGTCATGCTGCTAGTGGCCTGCAGTACCCAGAGCGCACAGTGGGGCACGGGCAGAACCGGCTGGCTCTCACCTTTGCCCTGTCAGTGCTCTCCTCTTGAAAAAAAGTCTCGTTTCTGTGTTGGCTTTCCCTGCTGGAAGGCTGTGTAATGGTTATACACCAAACGCCCCTTGGTTTTCTCATCTTTCCCAGTCCGCTCACCATGGCCTCAAAATTTTGCAGACTGAAATATGTTAACTTTTAAAATTTAGGAAAAAAATTACTTTCAGTAACTAAGACATTTTTAATTATACACTGTGAAGTTGAGCATATTACCACCAAAGAGTAAGGATGATGCTTTCGAAAGGGGAAATAGAGCCAAGAGCTTCCTTTTAAAAGTAATCTGCTTGCTGTCTAGACCCAGTGCTGTGTGTGTATGTGTGTGTGTGTGCATGCACGTGTGCATGCACATAATAACTCAGGCATGTCTGACTCTTTGTGACCCCATGGACTGTAGCCCACCAGGCTCCTCTGTCCTTGGGATTCTCAAGGAAAGAATACTGGAGTAGGTTACCATTTCCTTCTCCAGGGGATCTGCCTGACCCAGGGATCAAAGCTGGGACTCCTGCATTGCAGGCAGATTCTTTACCATCTGAGCCACCATGGAAGACCAGATCCAGGGCTATTTGTTGGTAAATGTGAAAGTTCAGTCCAGAAATGTGACCAGCAAAGCAGCCAGTCATTGGAGTGTGAGCCAAAAAGACCTGAAATGAAACAAGGATCGATTCCCTTCAGAAACAAAGATCCATTTCTGGAGAGCACAAGCCAAACACTTCGTGGTGATGTTTTGTAACCTCTCAAGATTCCCATATTACTTTGAGGATCATAGATTTACAGATGCAAAAAAATGGGGCAGCTGCCATTAGGAGGCCAAGATGCTGACACAGGCTTCTTTTAATTGTTCCTTGAGGTTCAACAGATGTAGAAATTATTGCTAGTAGCTTAAAGGGGGATTCATCATATACTAACCTCTCTCTCTCTTTTTGTATCTGAATACGAACATTCCTTTCTCCTCTAAGAGTATAGGATTAACTGAATGATTAAGATATTCCAGGGCAAGAATTCCAAAGTCAAATATCTACAAGAACCAGACAAGTAATGTACATGCCTGAAATGGTCTGGGAGTGATACGGAAATGCCAACGCCACAGTGAGTCAGAGGAGTGATGCCCACTCAATAGGGGTGGGGGTGGATGCTGAAGAGGATGCGGCCCCAGTGTTTCCAGATGTGCTGGCATCTCTCTCCCCTCTCAGTGTGTGCCACCACTCAAGGATAAAATACCATGTGAGTCAGCAGCTTATAACCTCTACCTGAGGATCTTGTCCCCAAATTGCACCTCAACACTAACTAGTTCTAAAAGAGAATGAAAGCTGTTCAGAATAGGTTCCATGGTCATAACGGTTTGAAAAACACTGAGTTAAAATGTGGCTTCTTTACTGCAACGCTTCTCAGAAGCTCAAGTGTTTTCACTTACAAAGTGAACCTCCGAGAGGAAGCTCAGGGTACAAAGCGTTTTGTGAACTCATCTGGCCATTGGAGCCCCTCCTTGTGAGTATTTCATGAAGGTACTTTGGAAGACCATGCTGCAATTTACTTTGCAGTAAATAATTTGAGTGAAAATCCAAGAGGAATAGCAGATGCTGAAAACAGACAAGTAGCCTGACTAAAAGAAGGATGCCTGTGAGTGACCTTGGAAAGTTAGAAGCCGTGACTTCAACATATGGACTCAAAAGTAGGAAACAAGTGTAATTTTCTTCATCAACTACATTGTGAATTAGATGTTCCTATCATTTATGGAGTGTTTGGATTTTCAAGTTTAAGTTGAGAGTAAAACTAGAGATGATAAAGGAAGCCTATTCTATAATATAATCTATTACTCAGTACATGACAAAATCTTGACTTTTGATATTCAGATAGTCAACAAATATTTCTTACATACCTACTATGTACCAGGAAATAAGCCAGTCACTGAGTCAAGTCTAGGATTAAATTATTAGTCCTAGCTAATGCCAGTTCTGACCTAATCTGGGGGTCTAATAAAAATATGTATTTTCAATTTGCAGTATTGCTAATACAGTCTTCTCTCTGAGGGTTTATTTGACATTTTGAAAAGGAAGAGTTTGGTCCACAATAATTTACTGAGTCATAATGTGACCTGATTTGGTTTGCAGTTGCAGAGGTAGCTGTACACAGCATTTGCTTTCCACTAAGATACTGAAAATCAACAATTCTAAGAGTGTGTTTCAGCCTGGACCGTAGCCACTGACACTTAAGAATACCACTGCTATCTCCTATTCATCCCAGGAATTCTCCATTTCTCTCTTCATGCTACATTTCTATAATATCATCTTTGACTCTGAGGAGGCCTTACAAATAGCTGAGAAAAGAAAAGAAGCTAGAGGCATGAGAATAAAGGAAAGATACACTCATTTGAATGCAGAATTCCAAATAAATGGCAAGGAGAGATAAGAAAGCCTTCCTCAGTGATCAATGCAAAGAAACAAGGAAAACAATAGAATGGGAAAGACTAGAGATCTCTTCAAGAAAATTAGAAATACCAAGGGAACATTTCATGCAAAGATTGGCACAATAAAGGACAGAGATTGTATGGACCTAACACAAGCAAAAGATATTAAGAAGAGGTGGCAAGAATACATGGAAGAACTGTACAAAAAAGACCTTCATGATCAGATAACCACAATGATGTTGTCACTCACCTGGAGCCAGACATCCTGGAATGCAGAGTCAAGTGGGCCTTGGGAAGCTTCACTATGAACAGAGCTAGTGGAGGTGACGGAATTCCAGCTGAGCTGTTTCAGATCCTGAAACTGATGCTGTGAGGGTGCTGCACACAACACGTCAGCAAATTTGGAAACCCGGCAGTGGCCAAGGACTGGGAAAGGTCAGTGTTCATTCCAACCCCAAAGAAGGGCAGTGCCTTTCTAACTACTGCACATTTGCACTCATCTCACACGCTAGCAAAGTAATGCTCAAGCTTCTCCAAGTCAGGCTTCAACAGTACCTGAACTGTGAATTTCCAGATGTTCAAGATGGATTTTAAAGAGGCAGAGGAAACAGAGATCAAATTGCCAACATCTATTGGATCATCGAAAAAGCAAGAGAGTTCCAGAAAAAGTTCCATTTACTTCTGCTTTATTGATTACACCAAAGCATTTGACTGTGTGGATCACTACAAACTGTGGAAAATTTTGAAAGAGATGGGACTACCAGACCACCTTACCTGTCTCCTGAGAAATCTGTATGCAGGTCAATAAGCAACAGTTAAACTGGACATGGAACAACAGGTTCCAAATCAGGAAAGGAATACGTCAAGGCTGTATACTGTCACCCTGCTTATTTAACTTATATGCAGAGTATGTCATGCAAAATTCTGGCTGGATGAAGCATGAGCTGGAATCAAGATTGCTGCGAGAAATATCAATAAATTCCGATATGCCGATAATACCACTTTAATGGCACAAAGCGAAGAACTAAAGAGCCTCTTAAAGAAAGTGAAAGAGGAGACTTTTCTGAAAAAGTTGGCTTAACACTCAACATTCAGAAAACTAAGATTTGGCATCCAGTCCCATCACTTCATGGCAAATAGATGGGGAAACAGTGGAAAGAGTAGGAGACTTCATTTTGGGGGGCTTCAAAATCACTGCAGATGGTGACTCCAGCCATGAAATTAAAAGACACTTGCTCCTTGGAAGAGAAGCTATGACCAACCTAGACAGCATATTAAAAAGCAGAGATATTATTTTGCCGACAAAGGTCCATCTAGTCAAAGCTATGGTTTTTCCAGTAGTCATGTATGGAAGTGAGAGTTGGACTATAACAAAGCTGAAGAATTGATGCTTTTCAACTGTCGTGTTGGAGAAGACTCTTGAGAGTCCCTTGGACTGCAAGGAGATCCAATCAGTCGATCCTAAATGAGATCAGTCCTGGGTGTTCACCGGAAGGACTGATGCTGAAGCTGAAACTCCAATCCTTTGGCCACCTGATGCGAGGAACTGACTCACTTGAAAAGACCCTGATGCTGAGAAAGATTGAAGGCAGGAGGAGAAGGTGATGACAGAGGATGAGATTGGTGGATGGCATCAGTGACTTGATTGTGAGTTTGAGCAATCTCTGGGGCAGGGAAGGCTGGAGTGCTGCAGTCCATGGGGCTACAAATTGTCGGACACGACTGAGCAATTGAACTGAACTGAACTGATCTTTGACTCTTCCACCCAAAATAAACCTCACCCTTTGAAGCCTACTACTCATATGTATAACTTTTTATGGTTCTTACTACTTCTCCCATAAATAAATATTGCTTCAATAATTTATTCAACCAGTATTTATTAAAGACCTGTTAGGTATACTGACAGCTGGAGATGAGACAGACACTTGTCACCTACTATGTATTTGCATGTCTTTACTCTGCTTAATTTAAGCTATGTGATCATTGAATTCAGAATCCTATCTTATATATATGGAGTGCAATTGCCTATACATATTTGCCAAATAATTCACTAAACATGGGTTGATTTTTCCCCATATTTCTCAGTCTTAGTTTTAAATCCTTGATGATGCTTCAGCAAAGAAGGTTCATTTTCCTGAAAATACTATGTCTGTTTCATTTGGAAATAGTTTTGACTTCCTCTTTCATTGCTCTAATTTCAGTTCTATTTACAGGTAAAAATTTCCTCAGTTATTAGCCATTGGACAGCCATTGAGAAAGCATGTTAGATGGTCGCAGCTACCGATGTGGGCTTCTCCCAAGAATTCAGCTAGTGCCTTCCAGTTAACAGGAAGATTACCACTCAATTAGAGAGTGTCTTCTCCTATTTTCTTCTGTTGCTAAGCTTACTTTCCCATGCAGATCAGCTCTCCTCTCATATAAGCCATGTTTCTCTGTTACTGAAAATCGTCCTTCAACCTGAGTTTATCCTTTAGCCAACAAACTAGTTTCAGTGGCAGCATTATGGTTACAGCCCACAGAAACGATTTCTGTGCAGTAATTTAGCTGTCAGTCTAGAAGTGGTAAAGGAGCAGGAAGATGGATGCTGAGCCCGGGGCATGCCTGAGCAGGCATCCTGCACATCCTTACTTGGATGTGCACTTATTAAAGCAGGTAGAAAAATGTTTGTCCCGATTTCTCTTGGCCGTTACTACAGTATAGCTAGGGGAAAATATTTTTGCTGAAACTCTGCAAATTGTTCAGAACCCTCTTATTATCCATAGAGAGGATGGGAACAGAGGGTTAAGATCATTTAGTGAGGGAATTGTCTTCAAATAAAAATTGGAAAAGCAAATGACTTTGGCATTTGTTACTGGTCCCCTGATATATCCATGTACTATTTTGGAATGATTTGGCAGGGGTGAGGACGTATGGATATGGAAGCTTCCTATTGAAGGGCTGGACTGCAAAATGATCATTTCAGGCCCATCTGCTGACTGAAAACCATGAACAATCAACAAATCGATAAATTACCTCTCAACACTTCGGTATGTAGACCAACAAACCAAAGTAGATTATGCCTTTAGATGTGTGAGAGATGGTGCTGGAAAAGTCAGAGTCGGCATCTGGTCATCAAGCTCTCTTTTTAAAAATAAATTCAGATACAGTTTTTTGCTTTGTTTTCCTAACGAATTTTGTTAGGATGAGACAGTCTATTGAAGGATTTAAACTTCAGTTAATTGTTTTTGTTGTTTAGTCAGTTAAATTAGCAAGCTCATAAATTCAGCACTCAGTAGTATATACAAAAGCAGTTATTTTTGTAAATTTGGGAATATTATGTATCCTTTATACATTATATTTACATTATACATGCCATACACATTTATATTCATGTTTACTTATTATTATATATAATGGTGATTGATGTATATAATGGCTGTATATACCTATATAGTATATAAAATGGCAATTACTAGAGATCTCTATTTTAGACATGAATTTGCCCACATTTAGCTTTTTCCTCTTGAGCAGTCCAGTTATCACGAGACTTCACTCAGTCCTGAAATTCATAAACTGTGTGTTCCAGGGAACTCCTCATTTCTGAGATTTTCATTTAACACTTGTAAAAATATTTATGAATATTTTCATGAATGTGAATAAATGACTCCATGATCAAGTAGGTTTAAAAAGTTTTCTCAGTGTAGTCCCATTTTGAAAGGTCATGCTGAACTTGTGCATATTAAAAATTTTGAGGAAGTCTTGCAAAACGTAAAAACTTTTAAAGTTGTTTTCTTTTTTTAAATAAAACAAAGTGTTCTTCAAACACAGACTTTCCTTAAATCAACTGAATGTAGAAGAACAGGGGATTCTCAATCTACTTTGACAAACATGGAGTTACCTTCTTCTCCTTGTGTGTTTCTCATGAGACAGAGGTGTGGAGGGTAGAATTTGCAAGAAAAACTTGGTCCAGTGTGATGGGATCTCTAAGTGGATTCTTGGTAACCAAGGGCACCAGATCTCCTAGCTGCTCCTAGGCTTTAGATCTTTGTTGGTGTATAATTGTTCCTGGAAGTGTCTAATTATCTTTGTATTTCTGTGGTATCAGTTGTAACATTTCTTTCATTTCTGATTGTATTTGAGTCCTCTCTTCTTGTTTGCATGGTTTGAGTCCAGCTAAAGGTTTGTCTTACTTATCTTTTAAGAAAACTAGCTCTTAGTTTGACATTTTTCATTGTCATCCTAATCTCTATTTCATTTATTTCTGTTCTAATATTTGTTATTTCCATCTTTGGGCTAACTTAGTTTGTTCTTCTTTTCTAATTCTGTGAAGTACAAAGTTGTTTCTTATTGTAGGCATTTATCACTATGCGTTTCCCTCATTGAACTGATTTTGCTGTAACTCATAAGTTCTGATATGTTGTATTTCCACTTTTATTTGTCTCAAGATATTTTAAATATTTTTATTTCTTCTTTGACCCATTGATTGTTCAGTATTATTAATATGTTGTTTAATTTCTACATACTGTGAATTTTCCAGTTTTCTTCTAATAGTATATTTCTAGTGTCATGTCATTGTGGTTGGAAAATACACTTGATATGATTTCAGTCTTTTAAAATTTATTTAGAGCTGTCTTGTGGACTAACATATGATCTGTCCTAGACTATATATCGACTTAAGTCCATATATGCTGAAGAAGAATGTGTATTCATTGCTTTTGGAAGGAACGTTCTATAAATGTTAAGTCCATCTGGCCAAATGTGTCATTAAGTCTAATGTTTACTTATGTTTTTCCATGTGATCTACCCATTATTAAAAGTAGAGTACTGAGGTTCTTTACTACTATTGTATTACCATTTATTTTTTCCTTTAAATCTGTTACTGTTTACTTTGTTTAATGTTTAAGTGTTCCTATATTGAGTGCATAAATATTTTTACGTGTTACGTTCTCTTGTTGGATTGACTCCATTCAGTTCAGTTCAGCTCAGTCGTGTCCACCTCTTTGCAACCCCATGAACTGCAGCATGCTAGGCCTCCCTGTCCATCACCAACTCCCGGAGTCCACCCAAACCCATGTCCATTGAATTGGTGTTACCATACAACCATCTCATCCTCTGTCGTCCCCTTCTTCTCCTGCCCTCAATCTTTCCCAGCATCAGGGTCTTTTCAAATGAGTCAGCTCTTCGAATCAGGTGGCCAAAGGATTGGAGTTTCAGCTTCAACATCAGTCCTTCCAGTGAACACCCGGGACTGATCTCCGTTAGGATGGACTGGTTGGATCTCCTTGCAGTCCAAGGGAGTCTCAAGAGTCTTCTCCAACACCACACTTCAAAAGCATCAGTTCTTTGGCATTCAGCTTTCTTTATAGTCCAACTCTCACATCCATACATGACCACTGGAAAACCACAGCCTTGACTAGACAGACCTTTGTTGGCAGAGTAATGTCTCTGCTTTTTAATATGCTGTTTAGGTTGGTCGTAACTTTCCTTCCAAGGAATAAGCATCTTTTAATTTCATGGCTGGAGTCACCACCTGCTGTGATTCTGGAGCCCCCAAATAAAGTCAGCCACTGTTTCCCCATTTATTTGCCATGACCCCATTACCATGACCTAATTATTTTGTCTTATATTATTAATACTATCTTTGTCTTAAAGTATATTTTATCTGATGTAAGTATTCCTACCTCAGCTCTTTTTGGTTTCCGTTTGTATGGAGTATCTTTTTTCAACCTGTTGCTTTCAATCTGTGTGTTTCCTTAAAACTAAAGTGCGTCTCTTATAGACCATGTATTGTTAGGTATTTTGGTTTTTTTTTTTTTTTTTTTTGGCTTCTCTGACAGGTTGGTCCTTTCCTCCACCTCATCCAGTCTGCTGTTGACTCCCTTTCTTCAACATTTCAGTTCAGTTGTTGTAGTCTTCAGTTGTGTGATTTCTGTTTGGTACATCCTTACATCTTCTATATGGGTTGATAAAATTTTCACTTTGTTCATGCCTTGTTTTCCTGACCTTGGTGAGAATCTTTATGATTGTTATTTTGGACTCTTTATTAGGTAAATCACTTACCTTCATTTTATTAAGATCTTTTTCTGAGATCTTATCTTGTTCTTTTGTTTGGAATGTACTCATCTGTTTCATTATTTTTCTTAACTCTCTGTGTTGATTCCCATATGTTAGATCAAACAGCTGCCTCTCCCTTTAAGGAGTAGTCTCCTGTAGGAGAGAAGACTTGTCAGCCCTGCCTTAACCCTTCCTTCTGTCTGAAACCTCTGTGATTGTCCAAGCAGCCTCCTTTCTTCTTCCCGGCTCTCCTAGCAGTTGAGGATATGCTGCTGACAGGCGCCAACGCCTGTCAGCGTCCCAAAGCAGAGGATGTCGATCAGCACCTTGTGCCTAGGGACACAGTAAGTTAAGAACTGGATCTCTTTGCTACTCGTGAGCACAAGCCCAGTGGTCACCAGAGCCAGGCTATCAAGGGATACATCCTCTGGGCATCAGCCACAAAAGCTTGGGCACCAGATATGTGCGCGAGCTCCTTTCTCAGACACGATGGCAGTCTGGGTAAACGTGGCAGAGGGTGAACGAGAAGACTGTGCCAGCTGGCATCCCCCTTCTCTGAAAAGGATTGTAAATTGGCCCCTAGATGTATGTTAAGTTGGAAACCTGCGCCTCCAGGATGCAGCCTTAAGCAGGACACTGCTTTTGAAAAGCAAATAGGCCTTTTCTCAGGCTTGTCTATCAGCTGTCTCTACTGTGTGCCCTAGAGGATGGTGGTCAGGAATTCTTCCTCTGTTTGTTTACAGTTCTGTAGGACCCACAGACACAAGCCCCCCGGGGCACCAGAGCCAGATGATCAAGTGAAGGGGGCGTCCCAAGAGTAGAAGCTGCAAAACCTGAGGCACTCGACCTGTGGACTAGTTCCTTTCTAAAGGGAGGGAGAGTACAGCTGAAGGTGGCCTCTGCAGTCTCTGGAGAGGACTGCAGTCAGTCCCAAGATGCGCATCCAACTAGCAGCTTTCTCCTCAGCCCACGGCTCTTAAGATAAATGAATAGGCCTCTTTCACTGAAAGATTGGATGGGTTTTAGTCTGCTGCCTCTGCACTGCATCTTGGGGGCTTTTGAAACTGAGCAGGACCCTGTGGGGCTCCCAGGCACGGAAGCCTTTCTGTGTCCCTTGTTTCTTGTTTGTTGGGAATAGATTTCAGCCTCCACGTCCTTCCTTGAGTCTCAAAGGGAAGGTTCAAACAGTTGCTAGTCAGGCAAGGGAGGGGATGAGGAGGCAGGGGAGGAGGAATCAAGAAACAGTAGTGCAGCTTTGGAGCTGGTTACTTCTTCCCCTCAAGGGACACACATAATAACATCTTTGAGCCCTTTTACAGACTAAACTCCCAACAAATGGGGGATGTTGACTAATTGGTGAAGCCTTCTCTATTCCAGAAAGAAGCTCATTAGGAGACCATTTCTTTGTATTTAAAATATATCAGTGGTAAAGAGCATAGAAGTGGGAATAGCTTTTTTCCTGAATCCAGTCAATTTATTCAAGTATTTGATCCATATACATTTAATGTACTTTGATATGGTTCAGTTTATGCATAGCATCTCATTTTTTGTATTAAATTTATCTCTTTATAACTGCTTTTCTTTCCTTTTTTTTCTAAGATAATTTCAGGAGTTATTTTTTTGGGCATTCTGTTTTATCGCCTCTGTATGTTCATTAGCTATCAGTTCTGTTCAGTTCAGTCGCTCAGTTGTGTCTGACTCTTTGCGACCCCATGGACCACAGCATGCCAGGCCTCCCTGTCCATCATCAACTCCTGGAGCTTACTCAAACCCATGTCCGTTGAGTCAGTGATGCCATCCAACCATCTCATCCTCTGATGTCCCCTTCTCCTCCTGCCTTCAATCTTTCCCAGCATCAGGGTCTTTGCCAATGAGTCAGCTCTTCGCATCAGGTGGCCAAAGTATTGGAGTTTCACCTTTAACATCGGTCCTTCCAATGAATATTCAGGACTGATTTCCTTTAGGATGGACTGGTTGGATCTCCTTGCAGTCCAGGGGACTCTCAAGACTCTTCTCCAATGCCGCACTTCAAAAGCATCAGTTCTTTGGCGCTCAGCTTTCTTTATAATCCAACTCTCACATCCATACATGACTGCTGGAAAAACCATAGCTTTGACTAGATGGACCTTTGTTGGCAAAATAATGCCTCTACTTTTTAATATGCTGTCTAGATTGGTCATCACTTTTCTCTTCTTATATTTGTATTTGTTTTAGAAATATGTGTGTCTTTAACTCATCCTAGTCTTCTTTAATGTTATATCTCGTAATGTTAAAAATCTCACATATCTTTCTACTTACATCCTCCGGTCCTCTGTGTTGCCTCTCTCATATTTTTATATTTTATGAATACTAAAGCACAAATTATTTTTCTTTAAGCAATCATTTATCTCTTAACAAATTAAGAAAAAAGATTATCTAGATTTACTACATATTCATCTTTTCAAGGGCTCTTCATTGCTTAATAGAGACTTGAATTTCTCCCTTACAGTGTTTTACTTCAATCTGAAGAACTTTCTATGGCATGTATTATAATACAAGTCCTTTAGTACTAAAGCCTTGAAACTTCTGTTAATCTGAAAATGTTTTTGTACTGCCTTTGTTTCTGGAGAATGATTTTTTTTTCAGATACAGAATCATAGCTTGTGAGACGTCTAGCTCTGTCTTTTGATTTCAGCACTGTACAGACGTCCCATCGCTTTCTGACCCGTGCTGCCTTGGCTGGACACAGCGGTCACTCTTGTCACCGTGTTTCTGTTTGGGACGTGTCTCTTACCTTGTGGCTGCTTTTAAAGCATTTCTCTTTGTCTTCTGTTTTTAACATTTTTAATATGATATGCCTAATGTTTGTTTGTTGTTATAATTATTTTGTGTGGAATTCATTAAGCTCCTGGGATTTTGATTGTTAAAAAATATTTTGAAGTAATAATATGGACACTTTTGTTCAAATATATTTATTTTGACAAAATTCATCTCTTTTCCCTTTTTTTTTTATTTTATTTATTTATTTATTTATTTTTTTTATTATTGTTTTTGCCATACATTGTCATGATATCACCATGGGTTTACATATGCTTCCCCTCCGGGTCCCCCCTCCCTCCTCCCTCCCCCCCGGGAAATCTCGCTGCACCAGTCCCGAGCATCAATCCTGGGCTGGCGATTGATTAGACACATGACAATTAACATGCTTCAATGCCCTTCTCCCATCTCATCCCACCCTTACCCTCATCCACAAAGTCCACAAGTCTATTCTATACATCTGCGTTCCTTTTGTTGTCTCCCATGTTGGGTTCTCATTACTGTCTTTCTAAATTCCATATATATGTGT
>ML660776.1:2412959-2613208 GCA_007570785.1 Antilocapra americana | reverse complement strand
AAGATTGCTTTGGCTATACGAGGTTTTTTGTATTTCCATACAAATTGAGAAATTATTTGTTCTAATTCTTTGAAGAAGACCTCTGGTAGCTTGATAGGAATTGCATTGAATCTATAGATTGCTTTAGGTAGTATACTCATTTTCACTATATTGATTCTTCCAATCCATGAGCACGGTACATTTCTCCATCTGTTTGTGTCCTCCTTGATTTCTTTCATCAGTGTTCTATAGTTTTCTATATACAAGTCTTTTGATTCTTTAGGTAGAA
This sequence comes from Antilocapra americana, assembly GCA_007570785.1. NCBI lineage: Eukaryota > Metazoa > Chordata > Mammalia > Artiodactyla > Antilocapridae > Antilocapra > Antilocapra americana. The sequence continues at coordinate 2,612,940 of ML660776.1, read as the reverse complement.
ATACTCCTAAGTATTTTATTCTTTTTGTTTCAATGGTGAATGGGATTGTTTCCTTAATTTCTCTTTCTGATTTCTCACTGTTAGTGTATAGGAATGCCAGGGATTTCTGTGTGTTGATTTTGTATCCTGAAACTTTGCTATATTCACTGATTAGCTCTAGTAATTTTCTCGTAGAGTCTTTAGGGTTTTCAATATAGAGGATCATGTCATCAGCAAACAGAGAGAGTTTTACTTCTTCTTTTCCAATCTGTATTCCTTTGATTTCTTTATCTGCTCTGATTGCTGTGGCCAAAACTATGTTGAATAGTAGTGGTGAGAGTGGGCACCCTTGTCTTGTCCCTGATTTCAGGGGGAATGCTTCCAGTTTTTCACCATTGAGGATAATGTTTGCTGTGGGTTTGTCATATATAGCTTTATTATGTTGAGGTATGTTCCTTCTATTCCTGCTTTTTGGAGGGTTTTTATCATAAATGGATGTTGAATTTTGTCAAAGGCTTTCTCTGCATCTATTGAGATAATCATGTGATTTTTATTTTTTAATTTGTTAATGTGGTGTATTACATTGATCGATTTACGAATATTGAAGAATCCTTGCATCCCTGGGATAAAGCCTACTTGATCATGATGTATGATCTTTTTGATGTGTTGTTGGATTCTATTTGCTAGAATTTTGTTGAGGCTTTTTGCGTCTAAGTTCATCAGTGATATTGGCCTGTAGTTTTCTTTTTTTGTGGCATCTTTGCCAGGTTTTGGAATTAGGGTGATGGAGGCCTCATTTTTTCCTGCTTCTTTTATTGTCTATTAATTACTGAATGTGTGCTAGACACAGTAAATTCTGCATTGTTGAAAGTCTATATTGTTGAGATATGGTTTAAATTATCATCCTTTAAAGATGCCTGTGTTTCACTCTAGTTGGCTTTTAAGTAGCTGGAGTCTTGTTATAATCAGAGCCTAACGTGGCTCTGGTTATTGGCCTAGAGTTACCATTACTTCTAAGGCTTAATGTTTATAAAGTTTCACCTGAATTTTCTGGCTATTCAGTGAAGTCTCTCCGCTCTGAATAGAGTTGAAATTCCTTCCAGTGCTGTGTTACCTTTGGAAGCTTCATTCATCTCCCCACTGTCAGTAGCTCCTCTCTGCCAGGCCTCAGTGAGTTACACCCTCTGGATGAAAATAGCATTTGGCTAATGACTCAATAATTAATCTTCCTATAGAGAACAAACTGTTTCAGATTTTTTTATGACTAGAAAATTATTGGCATTTAGGGAGGGGTTTATGAAATACTGTTTGAAAAGAGATGTGTAAGCTGTTCTTTTAGGATTCATCAGAAAATGCACAGGGGTATTTTTGATATTATTTCTTTGGGCTTTAATTATATTGCTGTTATATTCCCCCCTTTTTATATTCCATCTGTTTGAGGTTTTTAAACCTTTATTTCCAGATCTTTTAATTTTATTTCTATTTTTAATATGTATATTTATTTTAACCTAACATTTTAATATATTTTAAAGTCAAATTTGAGTACTTTTTTAAAACAAGCATTTGCCAACTTGTATAGATCCCTCTATAAATTAGTGTGATTTCCTAAATACTAACATTTTCCCCCACCACTTCACCAAATGCTAAAGTACATTTTTATGTAAGAATCAACATAAACAAGAAATCATTTGTGTACTGTGCTTTCCACATAAAATCACCAGGCAGGCCTTCTAGTGCTTTTAGTTGTATAAGCTACAAATTAATAGAATCTGTTATTTTGAAGATGTTATAAGTCACGCATCATTCTAAAAGCAGAATACCGACATAGATGTAACTATAGATGTGCCACCTGAGGTTCAAACAAGCCAGATTATTTTATCAATTGGAATTAGTTCTTTGGCAGGCAACAAGGTCATCTATTTGTAGTGTGAAAGTAAAACAGAAATTCTTTTAAAAATGTAGCAACAGCCATGGAAAACAGAATGGTCAGGCACCTTACAGAGAAGCATGAGCTAATCGTTCTCCAGTTAACTTGTTTTCAGATTTTATTTTATTCATTTATTTAGGCTGTGTCATGCAGCATGTGGGATCTTCATTTCCTGACCAGGGACTGAACCCACCGCCCCCTCCAGTGGAAACTCGTAGTGTTTTTTTTTTTTTTTTAATTCCTAAATTTCAGCCATTTATTTTTATTTCATCTTTTAATTCCTGTGGGGTTCATCAATTCTTTATCAGTAACATTCTCACTGACAAAGACCAATTTACATTAACTATAGTTATATATAACTTATCGAGGGAGTACCCAGGAAAATCAGAACACAAGACTTCATCAGCTAAAGAGTTCAAGTTTGCTGTTATGAAGACATACAGGAAAACAAATACACTGAAGCATAAACAAAAAAGAAAAATCAGAGTAACAGCATTCCAGAAGGAAAGATACAATAAAGATCTTAATTTATAATATGTATAGTTATATAATTTATTAAAATGGACACAATTCATGTACAAAATATTAACACCATAGTCATTAAGTTTGTTAAGCACTTCAGCTACTGAAATGTTAAAACACAATAAAAACTATATTAACTAACTTCTCCATCAAGGGATCTAATCTAGCTCACTAGTTCTGGTTGAACATTCACTCTCCGAAGTACTTCTTCAGGCATGCAAAAAACAGGGCCAACAGGTTTAATCTATTCTACTCCCAAAAGTGACAATCCAGCAATTCCAAACAGAGTATAAAAAGGATCTACCATATCTCCAGGCCTATCTGCAAATCCTCCTGTTTCTTCATCTTGACATGCTAAGATGAAACTGCGGAGTTTTTCTCTATCAATCCAATGAAGGCTTCCAATTATCTTTAGGGAAGCCAACACCCACCATGACTAGCATACATCTGGTAACTTCTCTGGCCTTCCATTGAGTCCGCCTGATGGAAGCTGTCGTTCACAAAGCCACCAACCAAGTAAATCAGAATTTACTTGGTGCAACTGACTAGTAATAGCCAAGAATCCTGTGCAGCAGTAGATCTGCCCAGCATGGGATTCAGAATCTGGTCTGCACCCAAATCCACCATCAAAGTTCATATATGATAAAACAAATTTGATTGCCTTTTCCACATTAATAGCATCCAACTTCCCCAATAGTGCCAAAGTTGTCACCGCACAAAAAGAGAATCTTGTATCAATTTCTCCCTATTATATAAAGGTAGATTTTCACATCCCATTAAGCACCTGGTCTCTCCGGCCTGCACTGTATTCAGCCCTTATCTTTTAGACTTGCCCTCTATGTTCCAGTACTCCTGTATGCTGCTATAACTAGCACAGTGCATGCTGGAACTTCCAGCAGACCATTAACTCCAGTTAGACCAGCTGCTTAGTGGGACCCCAGATATCTCCAGCAAAAGAACCATCTTCTTTCTGTAGACTCTGAACATATTCCACAACTTTATTTATGTCGATAACATTAGTACTATCATAGAGAGTAAGTATCTGAATAGCACTAAGAGTATACAAAAGATGAGGATCGTGTCCAATACTAGCACTTATTCCACCACACTCATGTTGACAAAACTTAATAAATGTCTCTTCTCTGTTCATGCGATGTAGTTGTCCCATGAGACCCATTACGGTCAAACCCCAGTAGATGCCACTCATTCTCAAATATTCAGACATGCAATATTCGTAGTCATCTTTCTTTGAGCCATAGGATGCAATATAATCTACATGCTTCTCCAGTAACAGAGTGTCAGGTGCATCTGACTTAATGATAACATCCTTCTGCGGTGTACCTCATTCTCTTACAGACGCATCTAGACAGCAACATAAAACACGTCCACGCTCATCATGACCGAGAGCAAAAAAGAGGAAACTCGTAGTCTTAAACACTGGAGCAAAAGCACCAACGAAGTTCCCAAATTTTACTCTTTTTTTTTTTTTTATGATGAATCTACTTTTATCCATCACGTCACAGAATGGGAAAAATCTGAATAAACTGTTCTTTGAGAATGTTCTAGATTTTGACAAGAAGTATGTGTGGAGAGGTCACTGGGGATTTGGTTTGTCTTGCCACTCTCACATTTCTGCCTTCTACCCTTCTCCTGTCCTATAGGTGTTCCTGTTTGAGCCTCTTTTCTGCCCTCTGCCAATTTTCTTTTTTATGACTTTGCCCATTTGGTTCATTTCCTTTATTCTTTCCTGAACATAAAACTGCAGATAAACACTCTCAATTTTAAAAATCTAATTTTTTAGTCTTGGTCAAGGCCCCATTTCTCCCAAATGATGAAATTAGAAACTTTTGGCTTCATCTTCTTCTTCCTGTCTTACTTGTTCCTGACTCAGAACCTCCAGAATCGTATATATTTATTCCAAATTCCTTCCCATTTTCTTCATTTTTGACTAGTGTAATGAAGTCATCTAAACTGAAAGTATAGCTGAATTTGTGTGTGTGTGTGTGTGTGTGTGTGTGTGTGTGTGTGTGTGTGTGTGTGTATTTGCATTAATCAGGATAAGCTAAACTGCTATAACAAATGGATCCAAATCTATAATGGTTAAACATAGTGGAAGTTTATTTCTTTCTTTCTTTTTTTATTTCTTGTTTATAAAACAACCTGCTGTGGGCGTTTAGGCTGCTCTCCTCCCTATGATGATTCGGGCACTTGGGCTCCTTCCATTCTGAGGCTTTGCCACCCTCTGCTCCTTTGATGAGGCAGCGTGGTCGTGATGGGCTTACCATACTCGGGTGTTGGTGGAAGAGAACATAAACGAGGGCCATTCACCTCTCGATGGTCTGGACCCAGAAGTGGCCCACATCACTGTGGGGATGAGGGAGTCGGCTTAGCCGTGAGTCATATGCTCATCACTTGTCCAGCTCCTTCCAGAAGAACATGGAATGGGCAGTCCACAGCATGGAGAAGTTCTGTTATTAAACAGAGTGATAGTGGATCAGATAACTTCAGATGGTCCATGCATTTTAGAAGAGCTCCTTCCCATATTTGTACACTGTCATTTAGGTTGATTTTCACAACTTGCTAAGGCTAAGAAGATGAGGGAGGTAAATAAGACATTGTGGACCATATGAAGATTTTGAATCAATTTTGAGAGATTTAAGGGAGATACATATTTTTCTGCCAAATATGGATTTAGATGTGGTAGTTAAGACCATCCACTCATGTAGTCGTATTTTCTGGGTTCAAAGCCAGGGACCATGATGTCTTACTTGTGTGACTTCCTAACCATGCAGCCTTGGGCTGGCTGGCTTCTCAATGCATCAGATTCTTCTTGCATCAAATGGAAAGGATGATAGTGAACACTTCATAGATTTGCTCTGGGGAACAAATGAGACAGTGTGCACACATTGCTCTACGTTGCAAATACCTGGCACATAGTAAACACTCAATAAATATTATAATGTAAGTGAGAGTCACTTAGTCATAGCCACCTCTTTGTGATCCCTTGGGCTGTACAGTCCGTGGAATTCTCCAGGGCACAATACTAGAGTGGGTAGCCTTTCCCTTCTCCAGGGGATCTTCCCAACCCAGGGATCAAACCAGAATCTCCTGCATTGCAGGTGTATTCTTCACCAATTGAGCTATCAGGGAAGCCCAAATATTATAATAGTAATGGCAATTGTTATTAGAATTATTATTCATTCTCTCACCCAAGTACATACCTGTTTCCAGGTGTGAGCAATTTCTGGCTCTAAAAGAGAAAGCTCTTGACAAATGTTAGACTTAAAAAAAAAAAAAAAGAACCTAGAAAACAAGAGCATTATTTATTTAATTTCACGCCTTCTGAGGTAGCTTTGCCTCCCAATGATATTTCTGTTTGTTCTCACAAAAGTCAATATTTTCCTATTTCATCATTAACAATAGATTTTTATGTGGGGCATATAAACAGTATGTGAAACTATTTAAATTACATTCTTTCAAGCGTATGATCAAAACAGGAAGGTATGAGCCTTCTGCCATGGTTCATACAAATCGTGGAAATGCCAATAGTTTTTCTTCTGCAGAAACCAAAAATAAGTAGCAAGGACATGTTTGATAATTAGAGGTTTCAGAATAGGGCTCTCAGGCAGGGGGTCAAATTTATGAGGATAAACACATTATTGGGTTAAAGTTTTTGTGACGAAGGAAGAGCTCCGTTTGGTTTTACATCAGTGTACAGAAGTGTCTTCACACTTCTCCTTGCTGTTCTCTCAGTCAGTCCTCCTGTGACTTGATGCACCATATCTAATTCTTCATAAATCAGCCAAACTTTAGAGTGATATTTTCAGTGGCTTTGCTGACCCCATTGTTTCCCGTCAAGAGTTTTATTCGGCTTCAAAACAATTTGAGGTGAACGCCCTTGTTTGCTTGCCACACAGGTCTTTGTTTGGGCTGAAAACTTTGATTTATAACTGCAAATAATTGATGGCTGTGGGATAAGGGGACCATAGCTCACCCTCCTCCTCTTTTAATCTTCCTTTGCCAGAAATCCACGTAGTGGCACATTCTCAAGGGAACAGGGCTGGGAAGTTTTCTGTATACCCAATGGGAGGCCATTCATCATGGTGAGGAGCGTGTTTGTGAAAGGAAAGAAAACAAAAGTCAGACCACCTCAAGATGGCTTATCAAAAGACTATATGTTAAAGCTGATGTATTCATTGTGGGGCATTTATAAAGAAAACTAAGCTATCTTGTGAACCAGATATACTTGCTACTCCAAAAGTGAAATTTGATATTAGTACTTTAGATTATTAATATTGAGAAGCCTCTTCAGAGCCCCTGACAAGTTGCTTGGTCATTGACTACAGAGCATTTGGAACCTCTTTTTAAGTGGCACAGTCTTTTTTTCTAATAATGGAAAAGGGGAAAACTACAGATTTTTTTGTTTTTTTCTGTTTTTGACAGCCTCATAGCTTGCAGGACCTGTCATTCTAGAACTTGCTGAATTTAAAGCTGTGTTCCCTCCTCACCCTTTAGGTTTACTAATTCTAAAAGGGTCAGTGAAACTTTCTAAATTGCACTTTTCTTTAGGATGCAAAAATTGATACTAAGTTTCTGAAAGTAATTTGAGATTCTTCTCCAGGATTGGAAAGAACAGAGTGAGCCATTATTTTTTCATATTCATTGTGAAGATATCAGACTCTGTAATTTATTTTCAGTTTATTTTGGTTTTTCTCCATAAAAAATTACCTTGCCAGCTAAGGATATATCAGGATATTCCAGTAGCCTACTGAGAAAAAAATTGCATACACAGTTTTACAAATGAATCATACTTCCAGTGTTAGAGTAACACATCACTAGGCGCAGTGGCTTTTAGGTGATTCATTTGCACAGAGCATTTTCATGATTGAGAATGTTAATGCATCAAGGAGAATAAAGGCAGTAACAAAGAAAATCAGAGAGACTTGTAAGCTGAGAGGAACTGGATCATATCCTACAAAAACATCCCAAATTATGACAAAAGCTGTGTTGAAATATCGATATTGCTTAATATCAATTACTTACAAAGTTAACAGCTCTTACCATTGAAGTGGCATTGAAAATGGTCTGAGGCAAACATGTCATAGTGTATTTTTTTCATGTACCTATTGATATAGATGTCATTTGAAGTAATTTGCTTTATTTTGCATTGTTTTATCACAGTGAAATTCAGCAAAATCAATTCTCTTCTTGGAAGAAAAGGCAAACAATTCATTTCCTCCTCTTTAAAGGGGTCTGAACTGATAAATAGTTCCCATGCGGGTGATGGTAAAGTCAAAATGGAGGTAATGCTTTTCATAGACTGTATTCCTCGTTAAATAAAAATCCTTTGAAATGAATAAGAAGACATTTCCCAGATGTCCGTACCTTAGAACTCAGAGCCCCACGCCGTGACACAGAGTCAGTGGGTCTTGGAGAGCAATCCCATATCACTGACCATGTGTGAGATTATCAGTGACTTCAATCTAAGTGTAATGATGCGACTTCCCAGAAAAATATTCATTAACAAAATGACAAAAAGCAGTAATTAAAATCCATAGTTAATCTGAATGAAAGCACAAAATAACACAGACATAGGACAGTTGTAAAGAATTAAAAATCTATTTCCTTAATGGGGATGGGAGATAAATTCTGCAATAGGTTATCATTGGAAACAACTTGGGACCTTTGCTTATCACCAGAAAGAACTTCAAAATAAAACCTCTATACAGATAAGAAGCATGTACTGCAGCTTTTTTTGTTCTTTCTTGGGAAAAAATAAGTATCTGAAGAAAGATTCCAATAGAAGATACTAAACCTCTCCATACTTCTGATATTTGTTCTTAGTTTTAGCAACTCTACATTTCAAAACCAAAATTTACTTGTTTCATACAAGTGTTTTCTTTCAATATTTTTTTAATTTTTAATGGAATATAGTTGATTTAAAATGTATTTATTTCTAGTGTACAACAAAGTGAATCAGTTGTACATATACACATGTCCACTCCTTTTTGGATTATTTTCCCATAGAGGCAATTACTGGAGAAGGAAATGGCAGCTCACTCCAGTATTCTTGCCTGGAGAATCCTGTGGATGGAGGAGCCTGGTGGGCTGCTATCCATAGGGTCGCACAGAGCCGGACACGACTAAGGCGATTCAGCATGCATGTATGCGTTGGAGAAGGAAATGGCAACCCACTCCAGTATTCTTGCCTGGAGAATCCCAGGGACGGAGGACCCTGGCAGGCTGCCATCTATGGGGTTGCACAGAGTCAGACACGACTGAGCGGCTTAGCAGCAGAGGCCACTACAGAGTATTCAGTAGAGCTCCTTGTGCCGCACAGTAGGTCCTCGTTAGTGATTTACTTTACGTATAGCAGTATGTACGTATGTCAGTCCCAAGCTCCCAGTTTACCCCTAGCCCTCCTCTCCTTGGGTTAACCATGGTTTGTTTTCTACATCTGTGACTCCCTTTCTGTTTTTTTTTTTCTTTACATTACATCATGCCATACATTGACATGAATCCGCCATGGGTATACATGTTTTAAGGCGACATATCATTCTGGACATTAACCATTCAACCACCTTCCTGTTGTCTGATGTTGTCCTATAATGAGGATATTTTGTCCTGTGGGATAAGATTTTTTGTTAGACTTTGGAAGCATAGCTCCTTAATACAGAGTTAATGAATCTCATTTCACTTTGTGTATGAACAGGTTAAATTAGGCCAAAATAAAATTTCTGTGGTACTGAGGAAACAGAAATGGCCCCCAAATAAGTGTAACATTGTAGCCATAAGCAGAGAAGAATTTCAGAAACAGCCAATATGAACTTAAAAGAGTAATTGCTCTGTGGTGTATCATCACAAGCATCTCTTGTTCAAACTCACACTCCATTTTTCACGTGGAGGAAAGAGACCATTTCCTTCAAGGAATGCCTAAAATAATCCACGATCTCAAGAATACAACGTACATTTTTATTAACATAAAATATAAGGCCTATTGGCTGTGTTCCAGAAAAGCTGAACTGGGATAAAGAACATAATGACCAGTCATAACTTAGCATGCAGTTATTTAATCGGGGGATAGATGTTTCTACCACTGTCCCTGGCAGTAGCTGTCATTTGATCCCAAGGCTTGGTTTGAATGTTTCATTAGGAGTGCCTATTTAAGGATCTTTGTGGAACAACAAGTCGGTCCCCTGGGCAAATCCATGTCATCTGCCATAAAGAGCCCTGTGTGAGTGAGTGAGAGGTACTTTTTTGCTAGATGTACAGTACTGAAGGTGCATGGATGCTTTCTGGATGCTTTCTGGATGCTTCCCGAGCTTTGAGCATGCATGGTCTCCTGATAGCAAAGGTTGGAAGCTGAACTCAGTATGTCCATGGATTTTATGATTTCCTTAGGAAAATGAATTCTCAAGTTCCAGTCCTCTTTCCAAGCACAGGTAAGTCTTTGGAGAGCAGAAGAAGTGTACAGAAACTGTGACGAGCCTTTCTTTTCCAGCACCTAATTGCTCCCAAACCAGACCTTGAGCTGGACAGCTCGTGGCTTTATGCCTACTACAGAATCCACCATCTGCTTCACACAGGGTGGATATAAATTTTATTGACTTCACAATTATCGTTTAGTTGTTTTTAGTTTGGCTAGGTTTTTTTTTCTGTCACATACTCTCTGAGCAGTCATAGACAGAATGCCCGTAGCAAAGGAGGACTGGAATATTTGGAAAGTGGGCACTAAATGGCACATGTCACATTAAAACAGTCGAATACATTTAAAGGCATCCTGGAAATTGAAATCTGAACATCTGTACAGAAAAAAAAAAGGCAAAAAATAGAATCTGTTGTTGCTATTCTAAATAGCGTGTAAAAAGGTTTAATCTGGGGTTTATTTTTCCCTCTGTGATACTGTGATCATATTGGTATGGTCTGCATATTCTGCAAGTTATGTCAAAATTGATAAAAATGCATCCTGCAATGAGGTTGAATCAGAAGATGCGGCGTGGAGATTTATTTGCAGGATCTGGGGATGTGTTTGAGCATACTGTTTCACTCAAATTAAGAAACCAATTGCATCCCGATGTTCCTTTACAGACTTCTAGTATTTGGGTAATTGAATGGCTATGCCCTGCCTCACTATAGCTTAAGAGGCATCTTTCTGAGATTGGGGAAAAGTGGAAACAAGTGCTTTTACAGCCAGGCTCCTGGAATCTGCTGACTAGGCACGTAAGAAGAGAGGAGGTAGTCCTGCTGGTTGCTTTAAAAAGTTCACAGAATCTTTCCCATCTGTTAAGTGGCGGGAAAAAAAGTATCCAGCTGAAAAGATTGCAAAGTATGGTGATGTTTGAGCTCTTTTGAGAACAGGATCACAAAGCAAATACTCCAAATGCCATTTTTTTTGTTTGTTTGTTTCATGTAGGATGTTTTGTTTGTTCAGATTTTTGCCCAAGATCCATTTGGAAAAAAAAAATCAGGCTCTGTTCCCAAATTAAGTGTCTCTATGCTGCTAATTTGTAAGCAGGCATTCCCTGAGAATTCAGAGAACATTGAAGTAAAGGCTAGTTGTCTGCCGTTTTACTTTTACTGTTCTTTCTAATACCACATTGCCCTGTATGTGGGGAAGAGACTCAAGTTCTAAGCTCTCTAGCCTACCCCTCACCAGTATGAGCAGGCTGCTACCTGGAAATTGGAATCTTTGACTCAGATCACAGGCTTCCTCCTATTTTTTTTCCAGAAAAGATTGCAAGACAACATTTACAATTGTGCAGAAGTTCTGTGACTGTCTTATTAATATTTATGATAAAATATGCCTCTAAGACGTATGTTGCCCTGCTCTGAACAAGAATTCTCTTGCTGGCAGTGGACACACTCTTCCACATGATTTTGGCTTCCTTTTCTATTGGAAGATTGGCTTTGAGTTGTTTCATTTTTAGTTATGTGATCCGGCACCACTTCAAGCTCTGGTTTTCCTCCTTCTACTCAAGTAACTGGGGTGGGATTGTTTGTTGCTGTTGCTCGATTTTTATTGGCGCAAGTCGGGAGTGATCCTTCTCAGGACCTGCTGTGAACATGGAGCTTGTAATTCATCACCAAAGTGTTAGAGAGAGAGAGAGAGACTGGGATCTGGACTCTGACCATGCCCAGCCTTATCCTGGGACTGACGTGTCCTCAGGGCACAGGTCTCCTGCTTGCGCACACCCTCCCTCTCGCCCAGTGCCCGCCCCGCGGTTCTGCTGGGGTGCAGCTATGCTCAGAGCGGCTCTTCTCAGACTCCAGTGCATCCGCGCCACCTGACGGGCTTGTTTACATGCAGGCTGTGGTGCGGCCAGGCTGAGGGGGGCCCGCGTTTCCTTATTCCGAGAAAACTCCCCCCAGACGTCAGTGTTCCTGGGTTGTGGGCAGCAATGGTGCAGGATGCCCTTCCTCTGTGAACTACAGTTAGGCAATGGAGAGGGACCCTTAGCTGACATCCGTCACCATTCCACACACGTCCCCTGCCCTGCCAAGTAAGTGTGCAAGGTCCCTGATCTTTTGCATGAGTGTATGTGAGAAAATACTTTTCTCTTTTTAAAATTTTTTTTAATTGGAGGCTAATTACTTTACAACATTGTAGTGGCTCTCGCCATACACTGACATGAATCAGCCATGGGTGTACATGTGTCCCCCATCCTGAACCCCCCTCCCACTTCCCTCCCCATCCCATCCCTCAGGGTCATCCCAGTGCACTGACCCTGAGCGCCCTGCTTCATGCAACGAACCTGGACCAGCGATCTTTTTCATGTATGGTAATACACGTTTCAATGCTATTCTCTCAGATTTTTTCTTTTTCTTTTTAATGAGAGCATAATTGCTTTACAACCTTGTGTTGATTTCTGTTGTTCAGTTCAGTCGCTTGGTGGTGTCCAGCTCCTTGTGATCCCATGGACTGCAGCAGGCCAGGTTTCCGTGTCCTGCCAATTTCTGCCATACAGCTGGGCAAATGTCCCCGATCTTCGCAATACTCATTAACCTGGTTTGAGAGACAGACATGTAAACCATGGACCGCGATAGAGGGTGTTAAACAGATGGCAGTGGCCTCAGGGGAGGGAGACAGGCTCCCTTGCTGATGAGGTAGGAAGGGACCCGTCCCGAGGTGTACAGACATGACCTAGCGTCACGTCAGAGGGAGCTCACGGTCCGTGGGGCAGGCGATACATGTGAGAGGACCAGCCAATGCAGCTCACAATTATTTAAAAAAAAAAAAAAAACCTGTCATATGTCAGGCATTTCCTACCAATTAATTCTAGTCTTACCACAAACCTGAAAGGAGTTAGTATTTTCCCATTTTGCAGGTGAAGAAATGGTGGTTCGGGGAGATTATGGAACTCCTGAGCAGGTGCACAGATTTTTGGGCTGGGTTTCAGGCCCAGATCTCCATGACACCAAAGCCCTGTCTGTTTCCCCCACCAAGCTGGGGGAAGTCAGCAGAGGCCAGATCACCAAGAACCTTATAAACTGGCTAAGGAGGGTAGGCTGGCCCCTCAGAGCAGTGGGGAATGTGGAAAGACTTCTGTGTAGAGGGATGGCATTTGGATGTTGGAAAGATTATTCTGGAAGCTGTTTGGAGGATAAATGTAAAGGGGCTTGTGGAAATAGATGGGAAATTGATAGCTGTTAAGCACCCAGAATTTTCAGGCCATAGGTGTTCTAGGGAAACATGAACTCATGAAATTCAAGGTCTTACCATATAGTCTAGGAGAAAAACTTAGATTACATAATATGCCAGATATAGGATCTCAAAGTACTGCAAGTTCAGATGGACCTTGAGTACGTGGGGTGTGGGAGGAGCATGCCTGCTGGTAAATGAGCTTGTCCGGAAGCGGGAGGAAGAGTGGGTGGAACTCTGTGATTCTGAAGGCCTGATGCCTGAGATCCACTCATGGAGTGACCGAAGTCCACTTGAATCTTCACACATGCATAACTGTCCGCTGTCTGCTTGTGGAATGTTTGGTGCTGTGTCTCAGCCTTCCCACTGTTCATTTCACTGACCTCTGTTTGAAACCCTTCCCCAAAGGCGGCCTTTTCCATATCCAGGGATAACGGTGCGTGCAGCACTATCTGCTGTGTGTGCTCAGTCGTGTCTGACACTGTGCAGTCCCATGGGCTGTAGCCTGCCAGGTTCCTCTGTCAGTGGGATTTTCCAGGCAGGAACACTGGAGTGGGTGCCCTTTCCTGCTCCAGGGGATCTTCCCAACTCAGGGATGGAATCCACATCTCTTGAGTCTCAGGTTCCGTCAGCAGGGAGATTCTTAAGTGCCACCTGGGAAGCCCATGTTGTATGGATAGCCATCAAAGAACAGTCATTTCTGGAGCACCCACTTCATTCTGGGCAAATGCCAAAATTGCTCTGGAGAAATCCCATGAGCAAGGTAACATCATTCTCTCTTTACAAAGGAGGAAAGAGCGACACGGAGTGACTAGTGAACTTGCTCAGGGCACAGAGCTGGTGAGAGGATGCTGACCAAGGTCCCCCTGACTGCAGAGTCTCTGCAGCTTGCCCTTGGCAGCACTGCCTTCCTTGCTTCCTAAGTTCCGAAACTGTTTTACTCACTCAATGTGTTTTGCTTGCTACTAACACTTGAGAGGAAACTAAGGGGCTCGTCATGCTGTTGGACAGATGAGAGAAGACAGGCTAGGGAAACTGGAGGGTCATCGCAAGATCAAGGGCTGCTCTCCCCCTCTCTCCTGGCTTGTGCTCCTTCTCTGGTCTCCAGGCCTCACCCCAGACGTGGCTGTGTGTTGCAGGAGCCTGGAACGCCCTGAAAAGTCCCAATGCCTGGCTTTGAAAAAAGGATGCCTGTGTCGACATTCTGCTTCAGTTGGTATACAATGCCTTGAAATTTCTGAAGCTCTTTAGGTGGTTCTGGCATGCAGTAGAGTTTGGGAACCACTGTCAATAGCTTTTGAGACAGTAGGTTTGAGATTGCTATAGCGCAGTGTGGTTCTTAAAGCATGGTCCCTGCGCCAGCTGTGTCAGTACCACATGAAAGTTATTAAAATGCAAATTTTTGAATTCCATACCAGACATGTATATCAGAAACTCTGAGGGTGGAGTCCAAAAATCTGTGTTTTAACAAGCTTTGCAAGTGTTTTTGGTGCAAGCCAACCACCCCTTTGGCCGTACTTCCTCCCAACAGGTTTATGGTGTGGAGTGTGGTGACCAGCTGTCTGCTATTTTTACTGAGGCCAGAGCTCAGGGGAAATATATTTAAACCCAAATGACAGTACAAGGTATTCAGATTTGTATTAAAGATGGATTTCCTGGTAGCGTAGGTTGCCAGCCGCAGGAATAAAGAACTGAGGGAGGATTTTGGAATCTTTCTGGGGGTGGCCGGAGTACTGCACCATCAAAAAGCAAAAAAGGGAAAAGGAAGAAATTGTCCTCTGGAGGAAAATGAAAGCAGTAAGTACTGTCATCTGACTCCAGTCATTAGTGGCCCTTCCTTCCTGTGCTTTGAAGTCAGCGGGGATGTATTCTTAACAGGGAAAATCTCAGAGTGGTTGAAATCTACATCTTCCCCAAAGTTCCACGCTGATGGCAGAAAGCAGGCGCTCCCTGCCTGCCTGAGAAGGGTAGGGCTGGGTCACGGTCAGCAAAGTGACTTCTCCCCTGCCTCCTTCCCATTATCGGGCCACTTAATTGACATCATTTCCCTGCCTCCGCAATTATTTTCTTCAACATTATAATTTTAAGTAACTCAGTATATTAGCCTATTTCCCTAATGCCCTTTGTTGCATTCATTCAGTGTGGCTGGTTTTTGTCATATTTTTCAAGTATTTCCCTCTGGGCTTAGTATCTGCTTGAGTTCTGTTTTACTGGTTCTTTGGACAATGGTTTGTGAAAGAATTAAAAGAGTCCAGCATGTTGGGGTGAGAGAGGTGTTAATGGGATGTAATTGTTTAAACTGAGGACTCTTTGTAGCCCCAGGATGGGAGGAAGAGACGGAAATATGCATGCAAGGCTGGGTACCCTTGGAAGAATTAAGGGAAATCATACCTAAATTTATTGCACAGATTCAAAAGATCCAGCTGCTTGACATTAGTCATTAGTCACCAGTCCTAAGGTACTTTATAATATGTGTGCAAAATATTCCCTATGTATTATTCAATTATTTATTTTTAGTTGTACCATTTTCAACCTGTGTTTTGATATGAACATCGTTTGCTTTTTTCTGTTTCTAACACATCATGAGGAACCTATGTCTAAAAATGTAGTGAAAATGCTGAGGGAAGGAGGCAGAGAGGGTAGGGAGGAGGTCAGCTTAGCTGTTTTTACCTGGGCTGGGTGGGTGTTTCACCTCTTAGTATCTCAAGATGATTAATCTAGGGGTGACCCTGCCTCTTAATTATCTGACAGTTGACAACCCTGGGAAGACTAATCTATTCACAGAGAAGATGTTGTCAAAAGAAAATAGACCCCTCGGAAGGAAAATGGCTTGGTTACTGTTTCAGCTAAGAAGTGAGAAGAGATATGAAGCGATGTTTTATTTCATGTTACCTGAAACCTCTCAGATAAAGTCTTCCCTAGCCCCTGGAACTGAATAAGGAGACACAGACAAGCCTTTATTACTAGCAACAGAGAATAAAAACTATGTCTCACTACATTTCAGTGACCTTGCTGTGTGAGTTGTTTCTTTGAGTTCTTTGGAGTGATTTAACTGAAAAGGGTGCAAGTGATTTGAAAGACAGAGGAAGAGTAAGCCATCAGTGACAACACAGTGAGGATTCTGTCCACATCATATTTCCATATTTGTGTTATTAGTCAAAGACGACCTGGAACAAGACAGTAGGTGGTCTGGTAGATAATACACTGGAGAAGGCAATGGCACTCCACTCCAGTACTCTTGCCTGGAAAGTCCTATGGACAGAGGAATCTGGTGGGCTGCTGTCCATGGGGTCGCTGGGAGTCGGACACGACTGAGTGACTTGACTTTCACTTTTCACTTTCATGCATTGGAGAAGGAAATGGCAACCCACACCAATATTCTTGCCTGGAGAATCCCAGGGACGGCGGAGCCTGGTGGGCTGCCGTCTGTGGGGTCGCACAGAGTCAGACACAACTTAGGGACTAAGCAAAGGCTGCTTTGGCACCACCTGGAAGTTGCTACAGAGACTGTCTGACCCACAGAGTGGAAAATATTTGCTATCATTTTCTTGATGGAAAAAGTTTTCTGATCACTGAACTGTACATTTAGCATGTATTTATTATTTTTGTTGTGTGTCGTTAGTCTAGATAAATCTAATTTCTAATGACTCCATTAATGCCTCCTTTTAAAATTTTTACCCTCCTCCTCAACACCAATGATCTAACCCCTGCATCCAACTTAGATTGTAAATCTTCTTCATTTTATTAGGCTCATTGCTTGAGGAATTTTTAAAATGTTTTTCTCCAAGACATTTCAGAAGCTACAAGCCTGTTAGCATCTCTGCTTTGAGAAACTAGAATGTCAGCCCCGTGTAAGCAGTGGCTGAGGTCCAGTCACTGCTGCAGCCTCCATGCTTAGCTGTGTGTCCAGCTCAAGGGGAGCTATGCAAGAATGACTGCGCAGGTGCAGTGCTTAGTAGTCCTCTTGACATCAGCCAGCATGTGTAAAGAGAATAGTAGCAAAACAGGTGGGTACCACTCAAGACCCTTGGCTTAAAAAAAAAAACAGTTCAGTTGTCAGGGACCCCAAGGGAAATTGCCTCTACCTCGGTCACATTTGCTGACCCTTGGTCAAGGTCATTATCGCCTGTTCAGCCTTGTTTTGGGGGAGACATCGACCCACTGCAGACACTTAAGTTTCTTAGTGTGACATTAGGTAAAGGCTAGGGCTAGACTGCCAAGGACAAGCTTTCAAAGGAAATACATTGATCTAACAGGGTATGAACAGGCTGAGTGAAGTGTTCCTTTATAATATCTTAGAAAGAAAAGAGAAACTTATCAGGGGGAAAAAGTTCATCTGAAAAATACCAAGATTAAGATGCATATGTATCATTGAGTCAAATTATATCTTCTTAGATATTTTTATGCTGTTAACATGTTTCCATTCCTGTCAGTTTTCCTCTAACTTTCTCATGAGTAGTTTCAGAATTAAAAAGAAAAGAAAAACTTTTATTATGCACTAGATGATAGGTAAACATTTGTGCAAAGGTTTTATTTGGATGCATCTGTCTGGGAAGGACATTGGAGTCCCACATTTGGGCATCTGCTGTCTTTATTTCAGTTTCCCAGTGCTCAGTATTCATCGACAGATTTGAACATGGTGTGTCTTCCCAGAAGTACTTCTGGAGACCGTAACATACCTCTTCTTTACATCGACTCTCTTCCATTTGCAAGAGTAGTTTCCCAACTCCAAGAGACAGAGAAGGTGTGGGAAGACATTGGAGGCTGTTAGGACGCACTTTACCCTAGGGATCATCTTGGCTCCTTAGCCTTCACTCTTTGTTCAGTTTAAAATATCATTTCCTGGTTTCACTGGCCTTTGTCCTACTACACGAAACTGCTTTGCCTTTTTCACCAACAAAGCATCTGGCTGCGCTTCTAGGGGATGAGAGGTGACCCAAAGTGTCCATTCATGCACTCATTCTTCCAACGGTCCAACGGTTACTGAATACTTACCATGTGCCAGAAGGTACTGGCTATCAGAGCAGACAACATTGCTGTTTCTACTATCTAGGTGATGGGCAATAAACCAAAAATGGCTGAACAAGTTACAAGTAAAGGGAATAAATGATGAAGAGTAATATAAAGGGAAGTTCTTTGTGATGGTACTTGACTGGAAAAGTGAATCTAGATAATATTTAATCTTTCATCCAAACAGCAAGGATTCAGCCTAGCAAAGGTCAGGAAACAAAAGTATCCTACATTTTAAGATTTAGCAAAGGATGGAGTGTACTTATTTTTTTTATTTTTTTTTAATATTGGAAAATAAATGGTTTAGGAGAAGCAGAGAAGACTTAAACTCAAAATAATAAAGCCTGTAGGGTAACCAGACACCTTATTCTTAAGAATATACAACCCACCAATAATTTGGCCAACCAAATTGTTTTATATTCTGTATGTTTTTACCAGGCAGAAGGAGTGGTATTAAACATACTCTGTGTATCTTGGCAATGAAAAGTGACTCCGCTCTCTCCTATCTTCTTTCTAATCTCATCACAATACCTGATAAGTTTAGAGCAGAGTCTTTGGAGTGGATTTGAAGGTGTCCATAGAAATTCTCATCCTGTGATTAGTGTTTGTAATAAAATGAGATTCTGCTGACCACTTGGGAAGTGTTGGCGAGGACAACACACGGGTCATCCTAAACAAAGGTGTAAGCCAGCTCACATGCTGGGTAAGGTGGGGCATGGGAAGTGGGGACCTGGGACATCCCCTCGGGTTGAGATGCAGTGTCATCCAGCCACCCCTGACTCCTGCTGGCTCTCAGCACCACCCTCCGACCGGAAGCAGAGACCATGCCATCGGATCAGAAAGGAAAAATTACAGTTAATATATCTTACATAGGACACATGGAAGAGGTAGCTGGAGCTGATTATTGGCTTTACTTGGCAGAAGGCATCTCTCTAATTCCATGATGTCACGTTAGGAGTTTATTTTTATTAGGTCTGTAAAGAGTCAGTGGAGGTCAAGTTTAACCAAAAGGTCTTGGGAGTCTTTGGTGGCTGGAGGCTTCCCTTCATGGCACTTCCAGCCTCAGGAAAGACGCTCAGTGCCCGGCACTGTTCGGAGCCTGCAAGGACCCCACGAGCCCCCAGGGACCAGCAGGGAGAGCAGGCACGCACCTGGGAGAGGGAGCGGAGTCAAGCGCGTGCACAGTGAGGCCTGGGGGCCACGGCCCGTCTCGTCCCCAGTCTTCAGCACCTGCTGTGCTCCAAGAAAATAAGTGTAAGGGAAAGCTGTTCTCATCTAGAGTGTGTCCTTAGAAATTATAGAAACCATATCATGTGTAATATCATATATACATCTCTGATATACATGCTCTTCTGCAAATTATTTGTTTCGCATAAATATTAACCGTTTATATTGTTACATCTAGGTTTCCCTAGATGTACAAAGGCCGCATTGTATTTTGTGGTGGTGTTTAGTCGCTCAGTCGTGTCTGTTTGCAGCCTTGTGGATGGCAGCATGCCGGGCTCCCCTGTCCTTCACTATCTTCTGCAGTTTGTTCAAATTCATGTCCATTGAGTTGGTGATGCTATTTAACCATCTCATTCTCTGCTGCCCTCTTCTTTTGCCTTCAGTCTTTCCCAGCATCAGTCTTTTCCAAAGAGTTAGCTCTTCGCATCAGGCCGCCTAAGTATTGGAGCTTCAGCATCAGTCCTTGAAATGAATATTCAGGGTTGATTTCCTTTAGGATTGAATGGTTTAATCTCCTGTCCAGGGGACTCTGAAGAGTCTTCTCCAACACCACAGTGCTTTTTTTGTGGTTATACAAAATTTAGTCAGTCTTTTATCGATAAACCTTTATTTCATGTGTTTCTATTCAGTATGGCATGTCCTTGGCATACTGTGTTGGCTCTTTCCACAGGACACTTTTCAGTAGGATTGCTGGGTCAAAGTGCACAAGGATTTTAAAATCTCTGAGAAAATGGCAAACAGCCTCTCAGGAAGTTTGCACCAAAACGCATTCCTATTAGTAGTGTATGGTGGTCCCTTCTTCCCCATATCTTATTCCACTGTGGGTACTTTCAACTGTTTATATTTTGGCTGCTCTGTTAGGTGAAAATCCATGTCTCTTTGGTTTGATTTGCATCTCTTTAAAATAATTCAGATTAAAGGGTAAATGCTCAGAGGACCGGAGTTTGAGAGCAAGATCTGCTGTAACACTAGTCCAGTTCCTTTATGCAACATCTTGGGGACAGAGTTGTCAAAATTTTAAAATGATCACATTTTTAAAGATAGCATACATAGATGTCATGAATTACTACCACTCTCAACTTCCTAAGCAAACACATCGACACCTCTGCAACAAAACATATAAATGTCCCCACAAAGTAAGCTAAGATGATAAAACCTCAGGAAAATTTTCAGCCTTGAAATAAGTTTGGATCAGATCAGGTATTGCTGCTAAAAGGGGTTCTGGAAGAGGAATTTTGGTATTCAGAGAGATATTTAGATTTCAGAATTGCAATTAAGCCACCATGAGCTTGTGTGAAGTATTGCTTTGTGAATAGAGAAGGAAGAAACTTCATCTGGGGATGAGCATAAAATAGGGAGAAAACCCTCCACCTTCTCCTGAGGGCAGGCTGAGGCCTTTGGAACCATGCGAGGGTAACTAAAAGGAGCCGCCAAGAGTCCTTTTGGTTGTTTCTGTGGTTTTCTTTGGGCAGGAGCGTCTTTGTCCCTCTTGGCCAGCGGGTGACCTCATTGTTGTTCATGAAACATTTTGAAATTTACTCAGCGTGGCATAAATGAATGAGTGAGTACCTCCCAAACACCAGAGGTGATGCATGCCATCACAGATGTCGGGGAAATGACCTAGCTCCTTCGCACAATTCCATCACTGAACAACGCCACTTCTTTTTCCAGGATTTCAGATGATGATTGAGATGGCCCAGATGTGTCTTGCTTTCGACAAGGGTTGGGAAGGACCATGCTGCCCCTCTTCTTTTGCTGAAGGGTAGCCGATACGCAGTGCTGTGCCCGTTTCTCTGGACAGCGCGGTGACTCGGTCACACATTCGTGGATTTGCATTGTCTTGCTGCACTCTTCTCCACTGTGGCTCACCATAGGCTGCTGAATCTAGCTCCCTGGGCTCTGCAGCAGAGACCTGCTGCTTATCCATTCTGTGTGTAATGGTTTGCCTCTGCTAACCCCACACTCCCAGTCCACAGCCCCCTCAGCCCCTCCCCCTTGACAGCCACAAGCCTGTTTTCTGTGTCCGTGAGTCTGTTTCCATTTCGCAGTCTGCTTTTGCCATATTGTAGAGTCCACTTTAAGCGCTAGCACGCGGCATCTGTCCTTGTCTGACTTCACTTGGTGTGACAGTCTCCAGGCCCATGCATGTTGCTGCAAAAGGCAGTATTTTGTTTTTTATGCCGAGTAATATTCCATTATATATATATATGTGTGTGTGTGCCACATCTTCTTTGTCTAGACCTTGTTCTCCTGATGACTCATAGTCAGTCTAAAATTCTGCCAGCTTCAGCAGGCTTTTAAGAAGCATAAGAGTTCAAGAGCAAATAGATTTGCAGAAGTAGTGAGAGATCTTTCCCCAGGAGAAAGAAAGCTGCTCTTAAACAAAGGTAGGAGAATAGAACTGCAAATATGCACAGAGTTTTTAGTTAATCTAGAGGGTGCAGTGGTAAAGGATCTGCCTGCTGATGCAGGAGACACAGGTTTGATCCCTGGGTCGGGAAGATCCCCTGGAGAAGGAAATAGCAACTCACTCCAGCATTCTTGCCTGGAAAATCCCATGGAGAGAGGAGCGTGACTGGCTACAGTCCATGGGGTCACAAAGAATCAAAACACAACTGAGAGTGAATTAACTTGCCGGCGTCACTCAGTTCAGTGAATCAAATATTGCTGCTCTACAAACTTTGCGTCTATGAAGCTAATCAAATCACCTGATAAAGTCAGTATCGTGAATGGGGCCCTGTTCTTCTGCTGTGATGAATGGCAGATCTGAAATTAAACCCAGAGCCGTCTTCAGTAGCCTTTTCCACAATTCCTACCGTTCTGTTTTTGATAAATTTCATCTGGTCAGTAAGATTCCTCTACTGAGTCTACTCTGTTTGCGTGGAGATGACTGTGTGATGAATTGTACTGGGAAGGATTCAGAGGCCTAGTCCAGGTCCCATGATCACTTTGCAGTGTTCTCCAGAGGCGCAGGCACAGGTGGTGCAGGGGCGGCCACGGGGGCAGGCCTGCCACACACCTTCTCTCCCTTGATGGTCATCTTTGAGACCCTCCACTGTCTCAGAGTTCTGTGAAATACACGCTCACTTAAAAATATATCAGAAAGTCTCATTCTGTTTGACATCATTAGTTAACCTGTAGGAAAATGCAAATTTAAATCATTGCATGAATATGCCACACAACTACTAAACTAAGCATAACTAAAATGAAAAGCAGATACCACCTAGTTATCACGACTGTGGGAGCAGCGAGCTCTCTAGCACACTGCAGTGGGGTATAGCATGGTGCAGTCACCTTGGAAGACTGTTAGTATCTGCTGCATCTGAGTGTGCATAAATCTTGTAACTTGCTGGTTCTGTGCCTCAGCATAAGCCTGATAAAAACCAGCAGCATATGTTCACCAAAACACGTGTACAACAAGCTGATGCTTATGCTGTTCCCAAGAGCTCACAAATGGAAAATACCCAAAAGTCTATCAATATCGGAATGGATGGGATGTAACAATTAGGTGTCATACGTCAGTGAGAATGAAGAAGGTTACAACTGCGGGCAGCTCTGCGGCTGAGTCTTAGGTCTGTTATGGTGCGTCCAGCTTCCAGTGTGTGGGCACTCAGATGCAGAGTTCATCTCCAGTACTGCAAGGATCAGGAGCAGTCTCCCTGGGGGGTGGAGGGCAAGACTCAGAGGGAGCTTCTATTTGTGAGTCATGTTCTACTTCTTAATCTGAATGCTGGTCACACATGTGTTTGGTAAAAATTTAATGAGCAGCACACTTAGAATTTGTGTACTTTTCTGTGGTCTAGCAAAAAGTTAAATATTTTCAAAACTCTTGTTGAAGGGCAAGTCATTGTAATTCGAGCATTTTAATTCTAGAGGTAAAATATTTTCATAATTATATTATTTTCAGCATTAAAGAATTTTTATTTTGGCTTCCTACAGTTTACTCCACATGGCAAACATCCCAAGTCCCCACAGAGAATCAACATGTGGCTGGACATTATTCCTCCTTGTTTAATGAGCTTTAGGACATGCCCTCAGGCTTCTCTGAGGCCTACTGTAAAAGAAAAAAAAAAAGAAAAAGACAGTAAAAAGATACTAAAACAAGTGCTTTGATAGCACTTTTTAAAAATTCATAACAGGTATAAAAAGAAATGACAGCTGTTTAGTGTATCCATGTACAAAAAAAGCAAAACAAAACAAAAGATTTGTGGTTCCATAAAGGCTATCAGTCATATGTTTTGCCAAGTAAGACCGCACTGCTTCTGATATAATGGTCTCAGTTCCTTGCTTGGCCTTTATCTTGTGAATAATGGATTCCGCTCTTTATAAGCCTCCATGCACTTGGAGGGGAAGACTGAAAAAGCTTGATCACCGAATTTTTTGCACTATCCTGAAATTTTCTTTGTAGGTAGAAAAAGCAGCTTCTATTATCTGCCTTGCCCTTGGGATTGCTTCCCATTCCCAGTGTTCTTATTTGCTAGCCTCTTTTTTTTTTTTTTTCGTAGGCTGGATGCCCTAATTCATTAAATGCATATTTGATGGTATAAGCATTGCTCTTATAAAGCAAATAATACCCGCTGTACAAGTCGGTATCATGAACCGATAACTTCTTTTCCAGGCATTATGGATTTTAACAAAAGAGGAAAATAAAAGTATGTGTTTCCCAAGTATAGAAATCTAATGTAATCTAAGTGTAACCCATAGGTGAATTGCACAGTAATACTTGGTAGCACAGCTATTACTAATCTCAGCAGGAAAACCACACAACTCAGATACATGGTTCACACCAGATGCCCCAGAAAAATGCAGTGGAAAGATAACCAACATGGGGTGAGAGTGACTCACCTCAGAACAGATTCTTGCCCATGAACTGGGAATGCATTAAAAAGGAGGCTATTTGTTATCATCTGCTTTGTAGCAGATCTAACCACATCTGAGTTCCCTCCAGGATTTATAGTTGTGATATTTCAAAGGATGCTTTCTCAGATAAATAAATGCACAGTAATGTACCACCATTTAGAAACTTGCTGTTCCATAGGTACATTTTCCAGCTAGCTAAAGCCCATCCCTTAAGTAGCAGGATTTTTGTTAAATGTGGACCATGTCAGCTAATACAGGCATATTGTAACACACTTCTGCTCTGTAAACAGAATTTAGGGAATGTGGCTTAACTTTTTGCTAAGTTAGTCGTCATTAGACGCATCAGCTACTGAAAGGAACTATTGTGCTGACGTCCTCAAGGCTTTACAGATTGGTGGAGATACGGCCCTATCCCAGATGACCCCAGACTGCCTTTTTTTCTTATATGGTTTCTGGGTTCTTTCTGTCTCTTCCTTTGCCGTCAAGCTATCAACTATCAGGTCTTGCTTCTCTCAGGGATCTTATTTACAGATAAGTCTTCTTTTCTAGTTTTCTCCTTCTAATCTAATCTGAATTGTAAGAATATCTAACTGGGTTCAGCATTTTTTTTTTTTTTTGGACTTCTGACATTTTTTTTCTTTCTTTGTTTTTTTTTTTTTTATTAGTTTTGCCATACAATGACATGATATCGCCATGGGTTTACATATGCTCCCCCTCCAGAACCCCCCTCCCTCCTCCCTCCCTCCTCCCTCCCCCCGGGAAATCTCGATGCACCAGCCCCGAGCATCAATCCTGGGCTGGCGATTGATTAGACATATGATAATTAACATGTTTCAATGCCATTCTCCCATATCATCCCACCCTTGCCCTCATCCACAGAGTCCACGAGTCTGTTCTATACATCTGCGTTCCTTTTGCTGTCTCGCATGCTGGGTTCTCGTTACCGTCTTTCTAAATTCCATATATATGCGTTAATATACTGTATTGTTGTTTTTGCTTCTGGCTTACTTCACTCTGGATAATGGGCTCCAGTTTCGTCCATCTGAGTAGAATTGCTTCAAATGAATTTTTTTTTAATGCTGAGTAATATTCCATTGTGTATATATACCACAGCTTTCTTATCCATTCGTCAGTTGATGGGCATCTAGGTTGCTTCCATGTCCTGGCTATTGTAAGCATTTTTTTTAATATTATCAATGTAGTTATTTAAATGATGCCTATGTTAATTAAGAAGAAATTAAGCAGTAGAAACAGAATGAAGCATAAAATAGCAGAAATTCATTTCTTACAGAAAAAGTCCAGAATAGGCGTGGAGGTCACCAGGAGATGATTTACCTATCTGGGCATCCTGACTTGAGTTTCTTCCATTTCCTAGAGTCCCAGTATCTTCTGCATCCTCACGGAGAGAGAGGAAAGAGATGAAGGCATGATGGCAGGAGGCTGTTTATTATGGGCCAGATCAGAAAGGACCACACAGCAACCACTTGCAGTCCAGTTGGCTAAGACTCAGTCATGTGGCCACACCTACCTGCAAGTGTGCCTGGGTAATGCCATCTAATTTAGTGGCCAGGGAGAGGGACAGGATGGATTTTGATAGATGGATACCAGTCTCTGCTCAGTGTTTTTTTGTACAGGAACTTTGTGGCATTCATTTTGCCAATTCTGTAGCCATTTTTTCCTTCTCTGTAGTTCTTACAATGTTCAAATTGTGTGAAATTTTTAAATTAAAACTGTGAATTAACTTTAAATTTTATTTAGAATAAAGCTACATTTTATTTATTTATTTATTCAGGCCACACTGTGCAGCTTGCGAGATCCAGTTCCATAAACACCCAAACAGAAATCTAACCCTTGATTCCTGCAGTGAAAGCACAGAGCCCTAACCACTGGACCTCCAGGGAATTCCTGATGAAAGTTTTCTTTGAGAAAACTGCTGTCACTTGCACATCGGCCTCATTGTGGCAGCAGGGATCTTTGTATCTGTTTACTTTGGCAGGTATTCTCTGCCAGTTTCCAAGTGGACCCCTCCATACCAAACTAATCTCTATATGGAAGCAGGGAAATGTAAAGCTGACATCTTGTGCTTTGGAGTCTTCCAGACTAAATTCCAGCCCTACATTGACACACCGATGGTAGCATCTTGGCTGTGAGGCTTAACGTTTTGAAGTGGCACTGCTTCTGTAAAATGAGCATGATGGTAGACCCGGGAGATAGTAAATGAACAGCAGTGTAAGAGATGTGAGTCGCCTCAGGGTTTGCTGTGTGAGAAGTGTCCAATGAGTGGGCGCAGTAGTGTGTGCGTGAGTGTGAGTGAAAGTCACCCAGTCGTGTCCAACTCTTGGCAGCCCTGTGGACTGTAGCCCGCCAGGCTCCTCTGTCCATGAGACTCTCCAGGCAAGAATACTGGAGTGGCTTGCCATGCCCTTTTTGGGGGACAGTAACCTAGTAATAATATAATACTATTACTGTAGTATAGTAATTTAAACTACGTAAATAAATATTTGAGTACATTAGGAATATCACAACACTGATGACATTTCCACTGAGTATGGAAACTAAGATGTTACTCCACCCAACTTCTGCATCCTTCGAATTGCAACACCTCGTAAAGCATCGGGGCTTCCCTGGTGGCTCAGATGGTAGAGGATCTGCCTCCAATGCAAGGGACTTGGGTTCTACTCCTGGTTTGGGAAGACCCCCTGGAGAAGGGAATGGTTACCCACTCCAGTACTCTTGCCTGGAGAATTCCACGGACAGAGGAGCCTGGTGGGCTACAGTGCGCGGGGGCCACAAGAGTCGGACACGGCTGAGCTACTTTCACTCTTACAGAGCGTGAGTTTTCGTGCTTGTCGGCTGCGTTTCTTGAGGAGAATATGTTATTTGGAGCATGTACTGCAGCCCCTTTGGAGGAATCAGTGACACTTAGAGTTGTGATCTGGAGAAATAAAATACAAAGTGATGATGGGAGTGGTAGGAACTGAGGTTAGCTGGGGAGCGCATGCCCCGTGTGAGAACACTGTGATGGGGAGCGGTAGGAACTGGAGTTAGCTTGTGAGCACATGCCCCGCGTGAAAACACTAGAACTGAGTCATCTTTTGAAATGCTCTCCCGGAAAGCACAATGGACTTGGAAGCTGGATATGCTGGTTATTGATATACGATTTCTTGGGGTCAAGTGTACCCTTCTACTCTCTGCTTTGTGATGCCTCCCTGAGATGATACAACCACATTCAGTCACATCCAGCTGATCCCTGTTTGCCTCCCACAGAAATGGTCAAGGGTGCCTGAAAAGTAGGACAAGGAAGAAGAAGCAGGTTTGCACAGCTGGAACACTCCTGCACCCACGCCCCTTCACCCAGACAGTGACAGTTAACTTTAGTGGTTATGTTGAATCCAGTTGGTAGTTTTTCCAACACGCCCAGAACCGGTTTCAGAGCCACTAGCAATACCAGGTGGGGTCCTCTCTGAGGTCTGGCCCCTCCTTTGAGCCTTAAGCTGTGGAAGTTCCAGTCTCTTCTCTTTTTTTCCCCCAGCCTGTGATGAAGACCTGCTTCCTGCAGTTTATTGCCTTGTAAGACCTGTATTCCATTTTTGCCTTTTCAGAGCTCCAATATCTGGTTAACAATTCTTGACATTAAATCCTGTCTGATACTTTTTCTGTCTCCTGACCGATCCAGAAGTTCATGCCAGGAATGGTGCCATAACAAGCCCCTAAAAATGGGGTCTGGGGATGGCTGTGCTCATAAATGGACAGCTTAGCACAGAGGAGCCTGGTGGGCTGTAGTCCTTGGGGTCACTAACGGTCAGACATGACTGAGCGACTTCACTTTCACTTTTTACTTTCCTGCATTGGAGAAGGAAATGGCAACCCACTCCAGTGTTCTTGCCTGGAGAATCCCAGGGACGGGAGAGCCTGGTGGGCTGCCTTCTGTGGGGTTGCACAGAATCGGACACGACTGAAATGACTTAGCAGCAGCAGCACTTCTAGGCTGAATATATGTTAACATGTTTTACTTTATGGTTGTTTTTATGGTTGCTACTGCCACTACCTAAAATAACATAAAACTCATATAGCATTCTAGAGTTTTCTAAGGGCATGACTATGTGCTATCTTATCTAATCCTTCTTTCATGTCTTTGAGAAGCTTTACAAAAGAAGAAACTCAAACTCTGTATTAAGTTGCTTTGTGTGTGTGTTAGAGTTAAGTCATTTCAGTCGTGCCCGGCTCTTTGCAAACCCCTGGCTTGCAAGCCCACCAGACTCCTTTGTCCAAGGGGATTCTCCAGGCAGGAATACTGGAGTGGGTTGCCATGCCCTCATCCAGGGACTCTTTCCAACCCAGGGATCGAACCCACATCTTTTACATCTGCATGGGCAAGCGGGTTCTTTACCACTAGCATTATCTAAGAAGCCACTAAGTCACTTTAGTCGTGTCCAGCTCTTTGTGACCCCATCGATTGTAGGCTGCCAGGGTCCTCTGTCCATGGGATTCTCCAGGCGAGAATACTAGAGTGGGTCGCCATGTACTTGAAATCACAGAGTTAGTAAGTAAAAGAGCCAAGGACTTAGATTCAGATACTTTAATTCTTTGTACCACAGCTACCTTTTGGAAATGTTTTTAAAGCACTGGTTGCTTCATTTAGAGCAAATTTTGTTTTAAATATTAAGACTTTTTCTAACGAGAGAATGAAATGACATGGGGAAAAGGAAAGATAAGCCAGTAAACTGGCTTGGTCATCTAGCTGCAGCCTCAGAAGGCTGTGATTATATCTTATTCTAGAAGAGAAATCATTTTTGGTTTTTCCAATTTTAAAAGAGATTAAATTTCAGAATCTCAGGAAGAAGGAGTGTTTTGTATAGTGTAACAGTTTAAACTGATCAAGCATAAGTAGTACGAACCTGTTCTTAATTCCCCAACTCAAACTGAATAATCTCAGCATACACCAGGTATCAAAATATCTCATCCTTTTTTCTCAGAGAAACAATAGGATGCATTGTGTGAAAGACAGAGAAAGCTTCCCATTCAAGTTTACTTTGACGTAAACACAGTGTACTTTTACAAATGTGCACAGATTATGTACATTTTTATGAGCTTGACAGAAAGGAGAACAGTGGGAATGGGGATATTTCTAACATCTTGGCTCTTTCCAGCCTCTTGAGTCTTTCTAAAGCTTGGCAGGATTATTTTCTTACCAGTTAAATGCTTGTAGGGCCACGGCAGCAAGGAATTCTAGAATTCCTAACAAATCCATCTTGTTTTCGCAGATGCAAGGAATCAGTCCTAATACTGTTTTGATTGTATTTACTGACATATATTTTTATAAAGCTTTTGGAGGAAAGAGTTAGTTGCATAATTTTAAGAAGTGCCTCAATTATTTTCTGAGTCTATATTTAATTTTAGTTGGTATTAACTAACAGCCATTCTTGAGTTCTCCACCACTTAAGAAAATTGTGCATATTTAAGGTGTACAACATGATTATTTAATGTACACATACAAAGTGAACTGTTACAGTCCAGCTAGTTAGCTGTCTCATCTCCTCACATAGTTGTGTGTGGTAAGTGCATCTGAAATCTATTCTTACCAGATTTCCAGTTTTCAGTACCATGTCATTCACTTTAATCATCATGCCTGCAGATTAGATCTCTGGCTCATTTATCCTATAGAACTTTCCCTTGGTGCCCTTTTACCTACATCTCCCCATCCCCCCAGCCACCCCTGGGAGCTTCCACTCCACTCTCTGCCTCTCTGCATTTAACATGTTTAGACTCCTTGTGTAAGCAACGCCATGCCAGGCCGGTCCTTCTGTGTGTAGCAGATGTCACCTAGCATAATGTCCCCTTGGCTCATCCAGGATATTGCCAAAGGCAGGACCTCCTTTTTAAGGACTGAATAGTAGTCTGTTATATATACATATATAAATAGATATATATAATGATTTCTTTATCTACTCATCATTCAATGCACACTCCAGTTGTTTCCTGATCTTAACTGTTGGGAATGACGCCAATGATGATAAAAGTGCAGATAGCTGTTCAAGGTACTGATTTCATCTCCTTTGAATATATGCTCAGGAGGATTGTTGGGTCACATGGTAGTTCCATTTTTAGTGCCCCCCCCCCCGCCGCCCGAGACACCGTGTACTGTTTTCCACAATGCCTGTACCAACAGTATCTTGTTGGTACTTTCCCACCAACAGATGTGGGACTGTCACATTCCCACAGCAGTCCACATCCTTCTCAACACTTTTATTCTTTGATAATTGCCATCTGACAGGTGTGAGATGATACCGCCTTGTAGTCTTTCCCTTGCATTTCCCTGACCACTGTTCATCAGTGTCTATTTAAGCAGCAAGAATGCTCTCGACACGGATGGCCCTGTTTGTCACTGCACTCAGAGAAGCTCTGTCTTCCCTGCAGCCTGGAGAGCTGCTTTCTCATCAGTTCTGACCTGCCATGCCCTTTCGTAAGAGCTGTCCAAAAGGAAACTGACAATATAGAATATATATTAACATTTAAATTTCCTGACTAAATCATCTCAATTTCCATCAAATTTTATATTGGATATTCATTTTTCTTTCACTTAGAAAATGAACTAAACCTCTGATTTAGATGTGGTTTGAAGATACTCCCCTGCTTTGGTGGCTGTCCTGGAATGTCACATTCACACCCACACCCAGTTTGTAATATAACTCCTCGGGACAGGAGTCTATATTTTCATTTGTAACCTAAGCTACAGCTATACAGTTTTTTCATTATAATGATGACTTTAAATAAAAGAGAGAGCAGGTTCTTCCAGACTTTAACAGTTACGTGGACAAGGTCATCTTAAACCCAAATCCATGATTGAGACCAGACATGGTTCTGAGTTAGAAGCTGATCATCCTTCCAGCCCACATATTGCAAGTGAAAGACCCCACTGTAAACAGAGGCCACCGGAACCATGCTGCTCAGATCATGACGCCTACACAGTAGAGCAGCACTTGGGAGCTCATTACAATGCAGATTCTCGGGCCTCAGCTTAGACCTCCTGAGTCACACTATGCATTACATGGTCCTCAGGGATCCATATGCATGGAAAGATTTGAGGGCCACTGATGTAGAAGACATTGGCCTAAAAGTGTTTTAATGATGTTTATGCTTTTCCAACATCTGCTTCAACTAACCAGCCTGTTTTAAAATATAATCTACTGGAACACTTATGCTACAACACTAAAAGAAAATTTCTCAAAATCTTATAACTTGACCTTTCATTTAAAATTTGATATAAAAATTTTAAAAAAGACATTTCCTTGCATTATGCACTAGTTTTCCTAACTGTATTATCGAGTATTCAAAATAACATTTTCTTATAAAAAGTAATGGTTTTCTAAGCCTGGTGTGCGTGCTCAGTTGCTCATTGCATCTGACTCTTCTGTGACCCCGTGGACTTTAGCCATCCAGGGAATTTCCCAGGCAAAACACTGGAGTGGTTGCCATTTCCTTCTCCAGCAGATCATCCCGATCTAGGAATTGAACACACATCACCTGCATTGGCAGGCAGATTCTTAACCACTGAGCCACCTGGGAAGCACAGTCCTAGTGTATAGAAAATTAATGTTCAACATATTATTTTTTATGCAGGGTCATGCCAGCCTAACAGTATATGATTCAGAGGGATTGTAATGTCTTCTAGGTATGTCCTCAATTTTTTCTGATTATTGGGGTAGTTTTCCTTTTATCCAGTAAATATGTATTTTTGTGCTGTTCTTAATAGATCTTCAGCATCACTGAAAGTTAGTTTTGTCTTTTTTTTTTCTTGTGGTATTGACCTGACTTGCCATTTATTTTAAAACATCACATCATAAATTGATCTGCCATTTGGTTTATTTTTGTTCTGATCTTTTTCTTCTTGTTCCTTTCTGACAGAGAATTAATTCCCTTGCTTTTGCCCCTTTGTATTTGTATTATCTGAACTGGTTCGGTTGCAATTAGCAACTAGCTTCTTTCCAGCAGTCTCTTCAGGATTTCTTCTTGGACTCGGATATGTTCTGATCCCATTTTCTCTTGGGAAAGACTGATAAGGAAATTAAATTACCACTGGGT
The DNA here is from genome assembly GCA_007570785.1 of Antilocapra americana. Classification (NCBI taxonomy): domain Eukaryota; kingdom Metazoa; phylum Chordata; class Mammalia; order Artiodactyla; family Antilocapridae; genus Antilocapra; species Antilocapra americana. The sequence goes on along the minus strand of ML660776.1, from coordinate 2,580,694 downwards.
ACAGTACATTTCAGCATCACTGTAAATTTCCTTAAAATCTATAAATTTCCATATCCTGTTTATTTTGACAACCCTAAGACCAAGCCTTTCTTAATTTAACAATAAATGTAGAGTGGAAATATTTTTGGCTCATTTGTTTTCTTATTTTAAAAATAAAGTCCTCTTCCTTAGTCAAGGCCTAAGAAAAAAAGATAATTGCTTTATTTGGTAGAATGAGGATAACTTGCACTATCATTCTTTTCTGTATAACTTCCTGCCAATAATTGAGCTGCCACTTAATTCTCCGGAGTATTAACTTCACCAAATTCTGATGTACTCCACCAGTGCTAGTCAGATCTTTGGAAACTTTTTAGCTAGAGGCTGATGCAGGGTTTCACAGACAGTCTTGCCACCCAGCTTGGAAGCAGACAATAGATTTAGGAAAGAATATTGAAGAGTGATAAGCCATCTTGGGCCGTACCACCCTGAACATGCCCAGTCTCCCCTGAAGGGTGATACGTCAAACGCTGGTCCAAACCTTCCCAAGCAACAAGGGGCGGCCACCAAGACAGGAAGAAAGGGCTTGAATGGAGGACAGGGTCGTTTGGTTGCACTGGCAACACCCTAGCTTCCCTGGAAGACAGGGGAAATGTTTAGGGTCATTCCCAGACTTTAAGCATGAAAAGGTTGATGGCTTAATCCCAAAAGTTTGAGAGGTTTAAAGATGGTGTATAAAAAATATTTTGTCAGCCTACACATCTCCTGAACTAGTTTGTTTCTTAGTTATGTCACATGAATGCAGCTTGTGTCATCATTATTTACAAGGCAGGGTGAAGGGGTGGGAGGTAAAGCAAGGATACGTGTAAGCCTGTTGGGTTTCAGATCTATTCCAGACCACCCATTCCATCTCTACAGAGTAGGAGAAATGGGAAATGTTACCCTTCGTGAAACTCTACCTCCTCTGGGTCAGGCAGCGTGTGGCAAAAGTCCTTTCAGTGAAGTAGAACCACATGCCCAAGCCAGCCAGTTGAAATGGTGTTTCTTTAGATTGATTATTCTCGCTCTGAACTACTCTAATTGCAAGTAATGGAAGGTTTTAACTAGTTTAAAAATAAAGTATTCTTGAGTTAGAATACTTGTTTTTGCAAAAGTAAAAATGGTCAAACCAGGCTTGCAGGGATTTTAGTTTGTGTCTTGGGGTGAGCATCAGTTGTATTTCACTGATTCTAAGGTATACTTCCCTCCAACACACATTTTTGTATTGCTAAAATCAGGTCACTGCTTATGATTTATGTTATCTTGCAACCGTTGTTCACAACAGCAATGACATAAATTGTCATTCTTTGCACATGTGGACATGGTTGCTATTTCCAGTTGCATGGCTGGGCAACCGTAACTTCTTGACATTTAAAGGACCATTTAAGGAGCATTTGAGAAAGGAGGATTAGGTTATTGTATGGCCATGTTCTGTTGACATCTTCTGGAAAAGAAAGCTTTAGCATGAAAACTTTACAAATGATGGTTGGCAGCTTAGAGATGGTGGAGCACTCTTTTAAGAAATACTTCTCTCTCCCTTTTTTATTTAAACACATAGCTATCAAAGACTGAACTGAAAGTGATATGAAAGGGTTATACTCTGTAAAGATGTTTTAGGACAGCTTTAATCAATACATTTAGCTCAGATTAAATGAAAAGTGCTAGGAATTTATCTACCTAAATCTAAAAGAAGCCATTTCAAGAAGTAGAAAATAAAAAATAGATGATAAGAAAGCCTTGCACCACCATTTAATTGGCAGTATTTCTTTGTTATTAGTGTGCTTCACTGTTTTTTATTTACTGTTCATGTAAAGTGTGCTTTACTATTAATGGAATTTTAAGTCCATAAAATTTAGTGGTCAGAAAGAGGCAGAGAATACCTTGGTGAGTGTGTTTGCATGTGAGTATGTAAAAGATGATTACCTAATTGAGCTGAACCTAGGTACAGAAGTCAACATTTCTAATCACGATTGCATTCTTCAGTTTTTCATTTTGGAAGGTAGTTTTCATTTCTCTTTAAGGGGATACCTGCTTCTCTCCCACAGAGATTATTTCAAGAAGGATTCCCTTTCCTTTCTCTGTAACAGCCTTATGCATCAGCCCATTCACGTGTTTGAATTTGACTGAGTTGATTTGCCTCACTCTTTCAGATTCCCTTGGTTGCAGGTGACGGATGTCACTATATAAGAGCATAGAGCATCTCATAGAACCCAGGGCCTGAGATGTCGCTGAATCTGAGAAATCCAGTACCGTAGTAATCCAGAAGTCCCCTCTCTATTCACGGTGGACCCTTGAACAACTTGGGTTTGAAATACATGGGTCCACTTACATGTGGAATTATTTTTCAGAAGTAAATACTGTGATCCTAAGTGGTTTGTGGTTGGTTGAATCTGCAAATGCCAAGCCTGAAATACGGAGGATCCTTGAGTATGAAGGGCCAACTATAAATATATGAGAGTTTTCAATTGTGTGGAGGGTCGGTGCCTAAAATACTGCCTTGTTCAAGACTTAGCTGAAACTGAGAGTTTTCACTGGTTGGAAATGTTATATAGGCATTTTTGAGTTTAAATGTTTGTTTAGCAGAAGTAAGAGTAATCATTTTGTTTGAATTTCATGAAAGCCATAACCTTCATGGTCCTCATGTACATTAGATAGGAACATCTCATTAGAATTTATGAATGAGCAGGAGTCAAGAACACAGGAAATAAAAGGAGGGAAGCAACCTGTCTGTTGGTCCATCATAGATCCAGATCTGTTTGCATACTTTCAGCCCAAGCATAGACGTCTCTGATGTTTTATTGACTTTCCTTCCTTGTAGTATTTGTAGAAAATGTAACAGCACAATTTATTTTCACCAAAAAGGTAAAAACAGTGGATGTCATGGAGTTGGTTGCATTGCACTAACTTTACAAGGGGAGTGAGGTGACCAGTGGTCTTGGCAAGTACATGAGGTCTTTAAATTTCATCACAAGCATCCCTCTTCTCTGTTTTTCTCACATAAGACAGCCAAAGCCTCCCTTTATGTCTAACTAACAGGTATCCCTTGACAAGTGAAAGGACCCCTGGAGATTAACTTTGTCTTTTAGTGCTGCATTACCTCAGTGATTTCTGGCAACTGAGTAAAGAATCAACCCAGGAACAATATGCTTGTGTGAGTTCTCCTCTATTTTAAGGTGAAAACATTGTAAAGTAGAGAGTTAGCAAATGTGATGACATTTTTTTTTTTTACGTAAAAATGAGAGCCACTTTGCAGGTTATTTCATTAAATTTGTGGTCCTCCCCTTGAATCCTGTATCAGCTGTTCCTAATTTCTGGTGCTTTAGAGTGAGTGTGTGATGGTGATTTATCTCATTCTGTTGATGTCTGTTACATTTCTATAATGTTCCAGGCACTAAGGCTAGAGAAGTGAGCAAAAATGCATCCTTGATCTGTTGTGTGGCAGGGAAAATAGAGGGTTAAATCAGTAACTCTGATCAGACACAGTAGTCTGTGCTTCCTAAATAATAACTGCTTCTGGAGGCAGATAAAGGAGTGGGTAAACCAATCTAAGATGTGAGGAATGCCTGTCCAAAAAAAAAATGAACATTTAAATTAGTAAGTGAATAAAAGAGAGCCAGAGTATGGAATAAGACTGTCCCAGGAAGAGGAAGCAATGAGCAAATGTCCAAAACACAGAGGCAGGGGAACTGTGCTTTTCAGGAAGCCGAAGATACTCCTTGGGTTAGATCAAAAAGTGTTCATTCTAGACTTTCCAGGAACTTGAAAAGTCTTCTAGGAAACTTGGACCATATCATAAGGCTTCCAAACGGAAGTCATGCTAGTTTTCCCAGCATAGCTGATGCCCAGAGAATAGGTTGGATTAAGGGGATGGATTAGACATGAGGAAGGAAGACCAGTTCAGTTACTGTGGTCCAGAAAAGAGCTGTTGGCCTTGACCGAGGTAGCGTCAGTGCAGTTATAAGTGGATGAATCTGAAGCAGAATCAAGTGTGGATGAGAAGGATAAGGAAGAGTCAAAGATGACCATCAGTGTCTTAGTTTGAGCAACAAGGGTCATCAGCAGAACCAGCCCCTGCAGGAGAAAAGACCCCAAAGGAAGGAACTGCTTGTTTCTACTCTGTCACATGTCGCTGAACTCTGGTCAGTACAACAGAGGAAGTAAAAGAGATGAGGGCAAGTGCAAATGATCACGAAAGACCGAGACAGAGGTGGGGTAAGACAGGCACATCACCGAAGCCTGACCTCCCTTGGAGAGAGGGGCCATGCGTTTGATGCAGGTCTGTTTAGCATCCAAGAGAGGGGGCAAACGCGAGTTGTAGGGTTCATCAGTGAAAGGGAGCCAGTTGCTTGGAGAAGGCCCTTCCTGGCGGATACTGAGATCAAAGATAAGTTTTTCTATATTCTGCTCTGTGATAGTGATTTTTCACCATTCTGTCCTCCAGGTCTCTTATCCATTCTTCTGCCTCAGTTATTCTGCTGTTGATTCCTTCCAGTGTATTGTTCATCTCTGTTTGTTTGTTCTTTAGTTTTCTAGGTTTTTGGTAAACATTTCTTGCATCTTCTCTATTCTGTTTCCAAGATCCTGGATCATCTTCACTATCATTATTCTGAATTCTTCTTCTGGAAGGTTGCCTGTCTCCACTTCATTTAGTTGTTTTTCTGGGATTTTATCTTGTCCCTTCACCTGGGACGTAACTCTCTGCTTTTTCATCCTTCTTACTTTTCTGAAAGGGAGATGGCAGTGGCACCCCACTCCAGTATTCTTGCCTGGAAAATCCCATGGAAGGAGGAGCCAGGTAGGCCGCAGTCCATGGGGTCACTAAGAGTCAGACACAACCGAGCGACTTCAGTTTCACTTTCCACTTTCATGCATTGGAGAAGGAAATGGTAACCCACTCCAGTGTTCTTGCCCAGAGAATCCCAGGGACGAGGGAGCCTAGTGGGCTGCCGTCTGTGAGGTCACACAGAGTCGGACGCGATTGAGCAACTGAGCAGCAGCAGCAGTGTTCTGTAATGTGGTTTTTGGTCTAGCTGCTGTGGGACTCTGGTTCTTCTTGCTTCTCTGTCTGCCCTCTGAGGGAGGAGACTAAGAGGCTTGTGTAAGCTTCCTGATGGGAGGGACTTGGAGGGGAAAACTGGGTCTTTCCCTGGGGGGGACAGGACCTTGCTGGATAAAGCTTTCAGGCAATGATCAGCTGGTGGGTGGTGGCACACTCCCTCTCTGCTAGTTGTTTGGCCTGAGGAAACCCAGCCCTGGGGTCTGCAGGCTCTATGATAGGCTTAGTGGTGACCTTCAAGAGGACCTCCAAGGGACATCTTTCAGGACTGCTGCTGCCAGTGCCCCTACCGCTGCGGTGAGCCACTGCTACCCCACACCTCCACAGGAGACCCTCCAACACTAGCTGGTAGGTCTGGTTCAGTCTCCTGTGGGGAGACTTACCCCTGGGTCTTGGTGCACATGAGATTTTGTTCATGCTCTCCAAGAGTTGAGTCTCTGTTTCCCACAGGTCTGTGGATGTCTTGTAATCAAATCCCACTTGCCTTCAAGGTCAGATTCCCTGTGGATTCCCAGTCCCTTTGCCTGGTCGCCAGTTTGGGAAGCCTGACTTGGGGCTCAGAACCTTCACAACAGTGGGAGAACCTCTTTGGTATTCTTGTTCTCCAGTTTGTGGGTCACCCACCCAGCAGGTATGGGATTTGTTTTTATCGTGACTTCACCCCTTCTACCATCTCTCTGGACATGGGGTATCATTTTTTGGTGAGTTACAGCATCCTCCTGTCAATGGTTGTTCAACAGCTAGTTGACATTTTGGTGTTCTGGCAGATGAGAGCACATCCTTCTACTCGGCCATCTTCAACCAGAAGTCAAGAACTTTCTCCAGTGAGTCCTTCTAGAAAGGCACAATGTGATGTTGTGACAACATTTTTATTGGAACATAGTGATAACCTTCATCAGCTCTTCCCTGAAAGTCCCTCAGTATAGACCATGGCATTTATACTGTACTGTCAGAATTCACTGAAGATCAACTCTGTGAAACGAGGCTGTGTTTCCAACAGATTTGACCTTCTGTAGCCAATTGTCAGTCTCTGACGGTCCGCCATCCACCCCAGGGCTGAATGTGGACGATTTTTTTCTTGCTTTGTGTTTGTGAAGTCCCTGAACTTTTTTTCCCGAAGAATGTATATACGTACATTCTGAATACATATATATTTTGGATGTCAGGAAATAACCTAATTTCTTCACTGTTTCTGAACTCTAGACATAGATTTGGGAAAATACTCCATACGTACATCTTCTCTCAACCAACTTTTAAAAAGATGTTGCTGGATTAAATAATGAGTTTAAAGTTATATTCCTGGAGAAATACATAGAGAACAGCTGCTCCATTTTGCTCCAGGAAGTGCAAAGCCATGTACTTTTCCAGCCAAGCTTGAGGTAGAATTAATACCCTCCTGTGAAGCCAGGGTTTTTAAGAATGAGCTATGCCTCAGTAGAAGGGTACCTGGTTTTGCTTAGCAATAAGCCATAGGAATAGTCCCAGCCAACCAAAGATCCTCCCCAGAAAGTCATTCCAAGTCCATTATAACATAGACAGATGGGAAATGGAGGTCCCAGAGTTCCCTGTTTTAAGGTACAACTTTAATCTTTATCTCAGAAAAATTTTAAAGCAGCTGTAACCAAATGCCCACTTTGGTCATAAAAAATAAAAATTTCAGCAAACAGAGTATCGAGAGAATATCAAGCTTGAGCAGTGTCATTCCCAGTGTAGACTGAAAAACACATAATGCAAATTTTTAAGTTTTCATTAAAATTCTTACCAATATCCCAGGTTCTCTAAGCCTAGGAATAGTAAATCTGCATTATTTTTTTCATTATTAAACAAGAATATGGGAAGTTCTGGAATGCAGCACTATTACAGTTAGACTGCAGTATGATGGCTAAATTAGTAGACCACTGGCAATACCTTGGGTCTGAACTTGTTTGGATAAGAGGCTTGGTTCTGCCGTGTGGTCATCTATCAGGAGTCAGGGAGGGGGTCCTGGGGGTCAGTGGTCAAGAGAACATGCTTTGTAATCACGCTTCCTGGGTTCAGATTCATGATCTTCCATTTGACCTTGGCAAACTACTTGTTTATATCACAGTTTTCTCATAAAATGAATATAATATTAGTGGATACTCCGTGGATGTCTTATGAGTAAACACTTGGTATTTGTAAGAGATCTGAGCATAGTCTTGGGTACAGACAGTACTCAGTAAACACTGGCTGGTATCACTAGTCTGAACTAGATGCACTAACTCAGAGCATCCCTGTCACAAGTTCAGGCTGCATGACCAAAGGCAGACCAGACAGCCAGGTATGACTCAGCCCAGCTCCACAAGTGAGACACCCATCATGGGGACACAAGCCTCCCTGCCAATGGCAAGGGAGTTCTGCCTTCATATTTGGAGAACTGCTTATTCATTCAGGTTAGCAAGTGGTTACTATAAACATTCAGATGGACTCTCTACTAGAGCTCAAGATGCATATGAACTAGTGCCTGTAGTTTATCATTGAAAAGTGAGTACTTGCATTTTTAAAAATAAGGATCTAATTAGATAAATAAGATTATATAGATGGACACTCAGAAGGTGGAACAAGGACTACAGGAGAGAAGTGAAAAGGAGAGGAAACAAGGAAAGGAGAAGTGATGTTTTGATAAGTATAGCATAGGTAGAGAACTTTAGGTCCCTCCCTCCCAACGTCAAGGCATGCAGATATAAAATGGATTTATCATATAAACTGGTGTGCTTACCTTGGGCATGCAGGAAAGGAATAAAATTTGATGGGTGCAAGAAAAAATGAAAACTTGTGGTCTCAGATCATCCAGGGGTTCTTGATCACTGTATTACGAGTTACAGACTCACAGGATGATGAGAGAAGAAAGAGGCTGGACAGATATTAGGTGGTCAGTGGTAATGACACGGAGTCGGGAGCGATGGGCACCAGTGGTAACTGGGGAAAACTGGAGGTTCCCTGCTCCTTGAAAGGCAGCTGCCACTCACATCCATGGTGGAAGTTTGACAGAAGAGGGCCATGTCTTCCCATCTGACAAGGAAAGCAGGAAACACAGTCTTTCTACAGTGTTCAGACCTCTGTTTTAGAAGACTGCCACCGATTGAAACCTGAGACGCTGCATGGCCCAGTGTAGCGTGCGTCTGTGTGTCCAGTGGAGTGTGGCGTCTCAGACGTCGCGGCTACTCCTGTTCTGTCGGATGTGAGCTATATATTTTAAGCGGAAGCTCTGGCCACAATTTCCCAGTCAGCAGTGGATCCTATTGTTCAGATAGCCCATGGGATTTGGGGAAATGACCATGGAGCATATTCCATGCGTCTTTCTTGAAGATGAATGACCTAGGAAACTTTATAAGCAACATGGGCCTCCCTGTCTTGAAGACTGAGATTTTCCTCTGACTATACGTGCCCTCCAGCAGTTTTACTGACACCGGCCATACCCACCCTTTGCATGTCATCTCTGGATGCCATCTTCCCTCGGCAATGACCGAGTTCAGTGGTTGCAACAAAAATCCTATAGGTCACAAAGGCTAAAATTGTTATTGTGAGGCCCTTTACAGAAAAAACTGACCAAGCCCTGTGTGTGTGTGCTTACTCGCTCAGTCATGCCTGACTCTTGCGACCCTGTAGACTGTAACCTGCCAGGTTCTTCTGTCCATGGGGTTCTCCAGGCAAGCATACTGGAGTGGGTTGCCATTTCCTTCTCCAGGGGATCTTCCTGACCCAGGAATTGAAAGGTGCCCTGCATTGCAGGCAGATTCTTTACCAACTGAGCTACAAGGGAAGCCCCATAATCCAAATAGACCAACCCCTAATCCAAATAAATGCACTGGCCAAAACTGAGCATGTGATTTGACAAATTCTGAAACAGGTGTGTGTAGGAATTCATGGGCTTCTGCATGAAGTGCTGCAAGAACTTAGAGGAGGGAGGGCATGGCACGCTGGGATCACAGCTAACCATTTCAGCTTGCAGAAGACAGGAAGCAAAAGGCGGCTGAAAACTCCTGGGAGTAAGTCAGGGAGGCAAGGAAGGTCTTGGCTCAATGCACTTTCAGCTCTCAGAAGCACGAGGTTCATATTTAAGTTTATTTAAAGAATAGTTCCTTTGACTCAACTTCAAAGTAGAACACTGTTAGGTGATGTACAAACTACCTAGTCAAGGTAGACAATGAATGTGATCCATAGAAAAAAAAATATCTGAGCACAGCAAGCTAAACTTTCGTTCCCTCAGGGAGTGACTTTGCACACAGTGGACACTTGATTTTTGGCTCAACGAGGTATCAGAATCCAGTCTGTCAAAGCAGTAAGGAATGTGGATTTGTTTTTCCTAAGAATAGTTTGCAAAGAATATATTCCACATGACACTGTATATGTTTTATTTAACATCCAGCAGTAATGCATACTCAGTAAGTGCTTGGTACATATTTTCTGAATTAATAAGCTAGTCAAAATAATCTATATTTATCCAGGTTTTACTCGTTCTTCAAGATTTCTCTATTGAACATTCCAGAATTGTCATTTGAGATGGGGACCAAGGATAATAGAACTTAAGTTACTTGGAGGCTCTTTGAGGGGTTCATCATGCACTTTGGAGGGTTATATCCCAAGAGTACTGATCCAGTTCTTTGACGCTCCTGCTCTTACTTAGCTCAACAATAGTGAGCAGGGGAAACCCACTTATTCTAACTCAGCATGATAGTTTCTCACATTTCTTTGAAGGACATCCAAGAGTTTAGTTAATGTATTCATTAGGGCAGTGCTAATTGTTGCAACAAAGTAACCCAAAATGCAAATAAGATAGATCACTTTCAACATTAGATCTTACACTGCCTTCCTTTCAGTGATGTCATATCTCTGTGTGAAGCTGGTTTTTCAGGGCTTGTGATTTTCAAAAGCAAATATTGTGCCCAAATCAACACTGCATAGGAAATAAAGTTGGTGGTGTTTGAGAAGTTGTACAAAGCTCAACAGATCTCATTAGTAAGCAGTGATGGTTATGTAAGAATATTTCTCTCTCAACTTTTTGTGTATTATTTTTCTCAAATGGCACTACAGGACATAACGTTTGTAGTTTTTTTTAACCTAACCACTTTGAAATGGAATCATTAGATACTTCTTTCCGGGAATGGGTGCTGTGAATAGATGAGGAACCTGGGGAACCTCTGCCCTGGGGCTTTCTTGCGTGCAGAAGCTCGGTTCAAGATAAAGCTGGCTTTGAAGGCCAACTTTAGCTTCCAGCTTATGGCAGGAGGGAGGAGAGATGAGAGGGGAAACCTCCTCTCCAGGGTCACCACCTGGTGCTCCTAACTCACTTGACTCCTAAGCAAGACCTTAGTTAGATGGCCATAAGTCCTGGCGATTATGGCTAGGAAACGTAGCGTCGCTAGCCAGTCATGGCCCAGGCAGCTACAGAGGAGGAGAGAACGAGTGTGGTGGACAGCTGAGGCTCTGTACTGTCCACTCTCTGGCTGCTTAAAATCCATCCCCCGCTTCCCCCATGGAAGAAGCATGAAGCACCTAACCCATTTCTCCTCCATGTTTCGGTCCATCTGCTGATCCTCAGTTATTACCATTAGGGATGGACTAGCTCCTGGTCTGGACAGCTATGTAATAAAAGGCAAGTCATGTATAGCACCCCACCTAAAACATACATGTAACACCTTCACACAGCCGCATGGGAACTCAAGTACAATATAACTGCATTTAAAGACTGCCTTCTGAAAACACTGGCGTGTAGTTGCTTTACAGTGTTATGTGGTTCTTGCTGGACCGTGGAGGGCATCGGCTCTATGTATACACGTACCGCTCCCTCCTGAAGGGCATCAGCTCTCTGTATATACACATGTCTGCTCCCTCCTGAGCCTCCCCCGACCCTCTAGCTCCTCCCAGAGCACCGGGCTGAGCTCCGTGTGCTATACAGAGCCCCCACCTGCTGTCTGCTCACACGTGGTGCTGTACAAGTGTCAGTGCACCCCTGTGTGTACACACCCGCCCCTCCTGAAGGGCATCGCTCTCTGTATACACACACACCCGCCCCTCCCGAAGGGCATCGCTCTCTGTACACACACACCCGCTCCAGCTCACCACAGAGCACCTAGTCGAGCCCGTGTGCCGTGCAGAGCCCCCACCAGCTGTCTGCTCACAGCGGTGCTGCATATGTGTCAGTGCGCCTCCCTCGGTGCGTCCCCATCCTCCCCTCCCCCACCGCGCCCCCAAGTCCGTTCTCTAGCCCGCGTCTCCATCCCTGCCCTGCAAACAGGTTCACTGGCACCGTGTTTCTCGACCCCACATACACGTGTTAGCATGCAGTATCTGTTTTTCTCTTTCTTCGCTCTGTGTAACGGACTCTAGGTCCATGCACCTCTCTACAAATGACCAATGTCTTTAGACAGAGGTAGAGCTGGTCCAGAGCCACAGTGGAACTCTGCTGCAAGGGCACTTTGGAGTAGACCTGGATCTGGCAGTGGGTGGCTGGCAGGAGGAGTTCCTGAACTAGCCTGTGTCTGCTTTCTGGGTAAAACTCTCTCTCACTGTCTTCTGTGTCTTCTAGCTCCATCCGTTGGCAGGTCATCCGTACCTGCCATCCTCTGCTGTGTTACCTGAGGTAGACTTCGGCACATCTGTTTCTCAGTCCAGTTGCTGCTAGCGTCACTTGGGGGTGGGCTGGTGAGAGTCCACTTAGGGCGTGAATCATCGCGGGCATACTGTGCAGGCTGCTGATGCGGCTTCTCTGGCAGCATCATTGCCTCAGAATCACAGTAGGCTTCTCATCTGTTTGAGTCCAGCCGCTTCCCATGGCCCCCGACGGCACAAAGACCCACTCCCTCTACTTCCTTCTCTCTTTGGTTCCTTGCTCTGCCATGTCTCTTTCACGTGAATGGTGGCTCTGTTGAGACCACGTGAAACGTCAGGATGGGGAGGGACCCCTTCCTGGTCATGTGAGTTCAGCCAGCACCCAGCTGCTGGCCCTGTCTCTGCTTGCAAACCAGCACCTCCTCTCTGCTCATCTTTCTTGTACTATCTCATAAAAAGGTAACAAAGAGCGAGCCAAAGCCCACCACTGTTCTGGATCTGTTAGCCAACCCTTAGGCTTCCCTAGTAGTCCAGACAGTAAAGAATCCACCTGCATTGCAGAAGATTCAAGAGACATGGATTCAATCCCTGGGTCAGGAAGATCCCCTGGAGAAGGAAATGGCTACTCCCTCAATATTCTTGCCTGGAGAATTCCCAGGCAAGAGCGAGGTGGGCTACAGTCCATGATGTCATAAACAGTCGGACATTACTGAGCGACTGACACTTTCAGTTTCACTTTACAGGCACAGGCTCGGTGTTGGTAAATCCACCTATTTAACCATGTTGCCCAGGACTCATTTTTACATCTCTCTTGTCTACCATGGATGATCTTGATTTACTTTTAAGTTTGCTTCTTTACAGGACTGCATGCGAGGTATGCTTCCTGGGACTACCTCCAGAACTTTTCAAAAAGCTGATAGCAAACATCTCATGTCTTCTTGGCCAGACATCAAGGGCTGAACCAATCAAAACCAAAGATAATTTGAATAATCCAAAAGTTCCTCCCTTTTGTGTTTGTCTGCATGCTAAGTCACTTCAGTCATGTCCAATTCTGTGTGACGCTCTGGACTGTAGCCCGCCAGGTTCCTCTGTCAATGGGGTTCTCCAGGCACGATTACTGGAGTGGGTTGCCATGCCCTCCTCCAGGTGATCTTCCAGACCCAGAGATCGAACCAACATCTCTTATGTCTCCTGCATTGTCAGGTTGGTTGTTTACTACTAGCGCCACATGGGAAACCCACATCCCCTTTCAAGTGAAGTGAAGTGAAACTCACTCAGTTGTGTCCTACTCTTTGCAACCCCATGGACTGTCCTTAGTAGAGGCTAAATCCTCACACTAAATAACCAAAAGTCAAACAAGGAGGAGTGGAGTAAATGTTAAGAACCAAGTCCTTTATAGTCTCCCTGAGAAATGACACTTGAATGAGCAAAAGAGCCCCTAGCACCAAGACTTTAGACTATCTAGCAGTATAATCATAAGGGATTTGATTTAGGTCATACCTGAATGGTCTAGTGGTTTTCCCCACATTCTTCAATTTAAGTCTGAATTTGGCAATAAGGAATTCATGATCTGAGCCACAGGCAGCTCCCAGTCTTGTTTTTGCTGACTGTATAGAGCTTCTCCATCTTTTACTACAAGAATATAATCAATCTGATTTCGATATTGACCATCTGGTGATGTCTGTTTGTTGAGTCTTCTCTTGTGTTTTTGGAAGAAGGATTTTTATATAACCAGTGCGTTCTCTTGGCAAAACTCTATTAGCCTTTGCTCTGCTTCATTCTGTACTCCAAGGCCACATTTGTCTGTTACTCCAGGTATCTCTTGACTTCCTACTTTTGCATTCCAGTCCCCTATAATGAAAACGACATCTTTTTTGGGTGTTAGTTCTAGAAGGTCTTGTAGGTCCTCATAGAACTGTTCAACTTCAGCTTCTTCGGCGTTACTGGTCAGGATATAGACTTAAATTACCATGATATTGAATGATTTGCCTTGGAAACGAACAGAGATCATTCTGTCATTTTTGAGACTGCATCCAAGTACTGCATTTCGGACTCTTATGTTGACTATGATGGCTACTCCAATTCTTCTAAGGGATTCCTGCCCTCAGTAGTAGATATAATGCTCATCTGAGTTAAAGTCACCCATTCCAGTCCATCTTAGTTCACTGATTCCTAAAATGTTGACGTTCACTCTTGCCATCTCCTCTTTGACTCCTTCCAATTTGCCCTGATTCATGGACCTAACATTCCAGATTCCTATGCAATAGTGCTCTTTACAGCATTGGACCTTGCTTCTATCTCCAGTCACATCCACAGCTGGGTGTTGTTTTTGCTTTGGTTCCTTCTCTTCATTCTTTCTGGAGTTATTTCTCCACTGATCTCCAGTAGCATATTGGGCACCTAACAACCTGAAGTTCATCTTTCAGTGTCCTATCTTTTTGACTTTTCATATTGTTCATGGAGTTCTCAAGTCAAGAATACTGAAGTGGTTTGCCATTCTCTTCTCCAGAGGACCACATTTTGTCAGAACTCTCCACCATGATCCGTCCATCTTGGGTGGCCCTACATGGCATGGCTCATAGTTACACTGAGTTAGACAAGTCTGTGGTCCATGTGATCAGATTGCTTAGTTTTCTGTGATTGTGGTTTTCATTCTCTCTGCCCTCTGGTGGAGAAGGATCAGAGGCTTATGGAAGCTTCCTGATGGAAGAGACTGACTGAGGGGGAACCTGGATCTTGTTCTAATGGAACAAGAGATCAAATTGCCACAATCTGTTGGATCAGGAAGAGAGAGTTACAGGAAGCAAGAGAGTTACAGGAAAATGTCTACTTCTGCTTTATTGACTACGCCAAAGCCTTTGACTGTGTGAATCATGACAAATGGTGGAAAATTCTTAAAGAGATGGCAATACCAGACCACCTTACCTGAGAAATCTGTATGCAGGTCAAGAAGCAACAGTTAGAACCCAACATGGAACAACAGATGGATTCCAAATCAAGAAAGGAGTACGTCAAGGCTGTATATTGTCACCCTGCTTATATATGCAGAGTATATCATGAGAAATGTTGGGCTGGATGAAGCACAAGCTGGAATCAAGATTCCTGGGAGAAATATCAATAAACTCAGATATGCAGATGACACCATCCTTATGGCAAAAAGCAGAAAAGAACTAAAGAGCCTCTTGATGAAAGTGAAAGAGGAGAGTGGAAAAAGTTGGTTTAAAGCTCAACATTCAGAATACGAAGATCATGGCATCTGGTCCCATAACTTCGTGGCAAATAGATGGGGAAACAGTGGAAACAGTGACAGACTTTATTTTGGAGGGAGTGTACAAAATCACTGCAGATGGTGACTGCAGCCATGAAATTAAAAGACACTTGCTCCTTGGAAGAAAAGTTATGGCCAACCTAGATAGCATATTTAAAAGCAGAGACATTACTTTGCCAACAAAGGTCCATCTAGTCAAGGCTATGGTTTTTCCAGTGGTCATGTATGGATGTGAAAGTTCAACTATACAGAAAGCTGAGCACCAAAGAATTGATGCTTTTGAACTGTGGTGTTGGACAAGACTCTTGAGAGTCCCTTGGACAGCAGGGGGATCAACCAATCCATCCTAGAGGAGATCAGTCCTGGGTATTCACTGGAGGGACTGATGTTGAAGCTGAAACTCCAATACTTTGGCCACCTCATGTGAAGAGTTGACTCATTGGAAAAGATCCTAATGCTGGGAAGGATGGGGGCAGGAGAAGAGGACGACAGAGGATGAGATGGTCGGATGGCATCACCAACTCAATGGACATGAATTTAAGTGAACTCCAGGAGTTGGTGATGGACAGGGAGGCCTGGCGTGGTGCAGTCCATTGGGGTTGCAAAGAGTCAGACACAACTGAGCGACTGAACTGAACTGATACTGGGAATGGAAGACACATTCCTCTCAGAAGCAAAATTGACTTTTCTAGAAATTTTTCTAAATATTTCTCCCAAGTGCTCTCTCTTACTCCCTGTGAGTCTGACATGCATATGCACCAAAATGCAGCTCAGAGATTGTGGCCTGGAGACAAGTTTACATTGAGGTATTCACTTCGTCTTCTCAGTTGATGGATGCTTCTTATTTGACCTTCCTTGGTCTTATCTGTCTCCTGTGTGTGGATAGCCTGGATGCAGCAGTCCTGTGGTCAAGGTAAAGCTGGAGACATTCCACTGGGTCATTCATGTCTGTGTTTCTTATGTGTTTAGTAAGTAGATTGATCTTTTTGGATTACTTCTTTGAAATCTATCATTCACTTATAGTGAATATAGTCAACAGCAAATGATTTTAACAGAAATTTTGGTACTATTGACTTATAAGTTGGACTTGATTAGCTTTCAGAACTGATGAAAATCCTTGGGTGCGTAAGGTAATGTTGCTTACACCTGGCTTCCACATATAGCTTTAAGTGAGAAAAATCAGAAATTAAAGCAATAAAAAGGTTCTAATATTCCAGGATTGTTGGATGATTAGCATAGCTGTATTGTTCTCCTCTAGACAAAGAAAACTCTTTGTCTAGACTCCTCTAGACTCTACCCAGCAACATAGCATTTTAAGTGCATAGGCAGATGAATTAGAAACTCAAAGAAAGATGAGTTTTAATCAGCGCATCTGAAATGAGCAGGAGGTAATCAGTGGAGCAAAGAAGAGAATTTGAGTTTGTCAACTCTCATGCATTCATTTAACAAATATTTATTGTTTGCCTGAAAGGGTGCTCCCCTTGGTGGTTTATGTGCATTGGAGAGCAGGTCAGACCAGCCCCTGTTCTCGTGTTGCTGTCGTTCAGTCACTCAGTCATGTCTGACGTTTTGTGACCCCATGGACTGCAAAACGCCAGGCCTCCCTATCCTTCACCATCTCCTGGAGCTTGCTCAAACTCATGTCCATTGAGTCAGTGATGCCATCCCACCATCTCATCCTCTGTCGTCCCCTTCTCCCACCTTTAGTCTTTCCCAGCATCAGGGTTTTTTCCAATGAGTCACCTCTTCGAATCAGATGGTGAAAGTATTGGAGCTTCAGCATCAGGCCTTCTAATGAATATTCAGGACTGATCTCCTTTAGGATTGACTGGTTGAATCTCCTTGCAGTCCAAGGGACTCTCAAGAGTCTTCTCCAACACCACAGCTCAAAAGCATCAATTATTCAGTGCTCAGCTTTCTTTACAGTCCAACTTTCACACCCATACATGACCACTGGAAAAGCCATAGCTTTGACTAGACGGACCTTTGTCAGCAACATAATGTCTCTGCTTTTTAATACACTGTCTAGATTTGTCACAGCTTTGCTTCCAAAGAGCAAGAGTTGTTTTGTTTTGTTTTGTTTTTTTAGTTTTGGGGCTGCAGTCACCATCTGCAGTGATTTTGGAGCCCAAGAAAATAAAGTGTCGCTGTTTCCATTGTTTCCCCATCTATTTTCCATGAAGTGATGGGACAGGATATCATGATCTTAGGGTTTTTTTTTTTAATTTATTTTTTTATTGAAGGATAATTGCTTTACAAAGTTTTATTGTTTTCTGTCAAACCTCAACATTAGTAAGCCATAGGTGTATATATATCCCCTCCCTTTGAACCTCCCTCCCATCTCCCTCCCCATCCCACCCTTCTAGTTTGATACATAGCCCCTGATTGAGTTTCCTGAGCCATACAACAAATTCCCATGGCTATCTATTTTACATATTGTAATATAAGTTTCCATGTTACTCTTTCCATACATCTCACCCTTTCCTCCCCTCTCCCCATGTCCTTAAGTCTATTCTGTATATCTGTTTCTCCATTGCTGCCCTATAAATAAATTCTTCAGTACTATTTTTCTAGATTTTGTATATCTGTGTTAGAATGTGATATTTATCATTCTCTTTCTTTTTTAAAAAAGGAATGAAATGCTAGTTTATTTCCCTTGGTTTATTAATGGCATTAGTTCTAATTCATTGCTATATTAAAGAGTTCAGAGAAATAAAAAAATTATTTAAACTTTCATTAAAGAAGCCTTAGATACACCCAGCTACGGTACTCCTTACAGTAGAGTTCCAACAAAGCAAAACAAAAATCAAAAACACAAAAAAATGTTCCTTCAACTCTGCTTTTCACATATACTAAATTAAATAAACTGAATTTTAAAAATTTCTACCTTCAGTTAGTGAGTGGCATTATCACTCTGTATAATAGGTTCTAGATTCATCCACCTCATCAGAACTGATTCAAATTTGTTCCTTTTTATGGCTGAGTAATATTCCATTGTGTATATGTACCACAGCTTCCTTATCCATTCATCTGTCGCTGGACATCTGGGTTGCTTCCATGTTCTAGCTATTGGAAATAGTGCTGCATTGACGAATGGAATACTTGTGTCCTTTTCAATTTTGGTTCCCTCAGGATATATGCCTAGGAGTGGGATTGCTGGGTCATATGGTGGTTTTATTCATAGTTTTTTAAAGAATCTCCATACTGTCTTCCTTAGTGGGTATATCCATTTACAGTCCCACCAACAGTGCAAGAGTGTTTCCTTTTTTTCCACACCCTCTCCAGCATTTATTGTTTGTAGACTTTTTGATGATGGCCATTCTGGCTGGTGTGAGGTGATATCTCATGGTGGTTTTGATTTGCATTTCTCTAATAATGAGCAGTGTTGAACATCTTTTCATGTGTTTGTTAGCCATCTGTATGTCTTTTTTGGAGAAATGTCTGTTCAGGTCTTTGCCCCACTTTTTGATTGGGTTGTTTGTTTTTCTGGCATTGAATTGTATGAGTTGCTTGTATATTTGGAAATTAATCCTCTGTCAGTTGTTTCACTTGCTGTTATTTTCTCCCATTCTGAGGATTGTCTTTCACCTTGCTTATAGTGTTTTTTGGTGTACCAAAGATTTTAATTTTAATCAGGTCCCACTTGTTAGCTTTTGTTTTGTTTCCATTACTCTAGGAGGTGGGCCATAGAGGATCGTGCTTTGATTTATGTCATCGAGTGTTCTGCCTATGTTTTCTTCTAAGAGTTGTATAGTTTCTGGTCTTACATTTGGTCTTTGAGTTTATCTTTGTGTGTGGTGTTAGGAAGTGTTCTAATTTCATTCTTTTATGTGTAGCTGTCCAGTTTTCCCAGCACACTGTTTATTGAAGAGGCTATCTTTGCTCCATTGTATATTCTTGCCTCCTTTGCCAAAAATAAGGTACCCATAGGTGCTTGCGTTTATTTCTGGGCTTTCTTTCTTTTTTTTTTTTTATTAGTTTTGCCATACAATGACATGATATCACCATGGGTTTACATAAGCTCCCCCTCCAGAAACCCCCTCCTTCCTCCCTCCCTCCTCCCTCCCTCCTCCCTCCCCCCGGGAAATCTCGATGCACCAGCCCCGAGCATCAATCCTGGGCTGGCGATTGATTACACATATGATAATTAACATGTTTCAATGCCATTCTCCCATATCATCCCACCCTTTGGGCTTTCTATCTTGTTCCATTAGTCTGTATTTCTGTTTTTCTGCCAGTATCATACTGTCTTGATGACTGTAGCTTTGTAGTATAATCTGAAGTCAGGAAGGTTGATTCCTCCAGCTCCATTCTTCTTTCACAAGACTGCTTTGGTTATTCTATGTCTTTTGTATTTCCATATGAATTGTGAAGTTTTTTGTTCTAGGTCTGTGAAAATGCCATTGGTAATTTGACAGGGATCATAATGAATCTGTAGATTGCATTTGGTAGTATAGCCGTTTTCACAGTATTGAAGCTTCCTACCCAGGAACATGGAATATCGCTCCACTTGTTTATGTTGTCTGATTTCTTTCATCAGTGTCATAATTTTCTGCATACAATTCGTACAATTCTTTTGTCTCCTTAGGTAAGTTTATTCCTAGATATTTAATTATTCTTGTTGCAATGGTGAATGGGATTGTTTCCTTAATTTCTCTTTCTGATTTTTCACTGTTAGTATATAGA
This sequence comes from Antilocapra americana, assembly GCA_007570785.1. NCBI lineage: Eukaryota > Metazoa > Chordata > Mammalia > Artiodactyla > Antilocapridae > Antilocapra > Antilocapra americana. Next base: position 2,561,099 of record ML660776.1, on the reverse strand, counting down.
AATGCAAGTGATTTCTGTCTATTAATTTTGTGTCCTGCAACTTTGCTAAATTCACTGATTAGCTCTAGTAATTTTCCATTGCTATCTTCAGGGTTTTCCATGTACAGTATCATGTCATCTACAAACAGTGAGAGCTTTACTTCTTTTCCGATCTGGATTCCTCTTATTTCTTTGTCTTATCTGATTGCTGAAGCTAGGACTTCCAGAACTATGTACAATAATAGTGGTGAAAGTGGACACCCTTGTCTCGTTCCTGATCTTAGGGGGAATGCTTTCAGTTTCTCACCATTGAGAATAATGTTTGCTGTGGGTTTATCATATATGGCCTTCACTATGTTGATGTGGGTTCCTTCTATGCCCATTTTTTGAAGAGTTTAAATCATAAATGGGTGCTGAAATTTGCCAAAGGCTTCTTCTGCATCTATTGAAATTATCATATGGTTTTTATCTTTCAATTTCTTAATATGATGTATCACATTGATTGATTTGCATATATTGAAGAATCCTTACATTCCTGGAATAAACCCACCTTGATCACAGTATATGAGCTTTTTGATATATTGCTGAATTCTGTTTGCTAAAATTTTGTTGAAGATTTTTGCATCTACGTTCATCAGTGATACTGGACTGTTTTTTTTCTTTTTTTGTGTTGCCTTTGTCTGGTTTTAGTATCACAGTGATTGTGGCCTCATAGAATGAGTTTGGAAGTGTTCCTTCGTCTGCAATTTTTTGAAAGAGTTTCAGAAGGATAGGCATCAGCTCATCTCTAAATGTTTGACAGAATTCTCCTGTGAATCCATCTTTAGTTTTTTGAATGTTGAGTTTTAAGCCAACTTTTTCACTCTCTGCTAGAGGCTCTTTAGTTCTTCTTTGCTTTCTGCCATAAGCATGGTGTCATCTGCGTACCTGAGGTTACTGATATTTCTCCTGGAAATCTTGATTCCAGGAATCTTGATTCGTGTGCTTCATCTAGCCTGGCATTTCGCATAATGTGCTCTGTATGTAAGTTACATAAGTAGAGTGACAGTATACAGCCTTGACATATTCCTTCCCCAATTTTGAACCAGTCCATTGTTCCATGTCAGGTTCAAACTGTTGGTTCTTGACCTCCATACAGGTTTCTCAGAAGGCAGGTAAGGTGGTCTGGTATTCCCATCTCTTGAAGAATTTTCCAGCTTTTTGTGATCCACACAATCAAAGGCTTTAGCGTAGTCAGTGAAATAGAAGTAGATGTTTTTCTGGAATTCTCTTGCTTTTTCTATGAGCCAATGCATGTTGGCAATTTGATCTCTGGTTCCTCTGCCTTTTCTAAATACAACTTGAACATCTGGGAGTTTTTGGTTCATGTACTATTGAAGCCTAGCTTGGAGGATTTTGAGCATTACTTTGCTAGCATCTGAAATGAGTTCAATTGTGCATTAGTTTGAACTTTCTTTGGCACTGCCTTTCTTTGGGATTGGATGAACACTGACCTTTTCCAGTCCTATAGCCACTGCTGAGTTTTCCAGATTTGCTGGCATATTGAGTGTAGCACTTTCACAGCGTCATCTTTTAGGGTTTGAAATAGCTCAACTCAAACTCAATCACCTCCCCTCACTTTGTTTGCAGTGATGCTTCCTAAGGCCCACCTGACTTTGCAGTCCAGGATGAGCAGCTGTAGGTGAGTGGTCACACCATCGTGGTTATCTGGGTCATGAACATCTTCTTGCTATAGTTCTTCTGTGTATTCCTACCACCTCTTCTTAATATCTCCTGCTTCTATTAGGTCCATACCACTTTTGTCCTATATTGTGCCTGTCTTTGCATGATCAATTCTCTGTTCTCATGAGAAGTGATCTGATGGAAAGAGAGTGAAGAGAAAGCTACATCCAAAAATCAGAGCATGCACTGGTGTGGTGAAAGGAAAGGCCCACGTTATATGAGAGGGAAAGTTCACACTGGACTGGGTTGGAGGAAAGATCCACCTGCAGGGGGAAGTGTCTAGTCAGTATCACTAGACTCAGGTATTTTAAAAGAAGGGGGAAAGAAGACACAATAAATTTAATACCCCAAAGAGGGATTAAATCTCCCTAGTTGTGAGCATTTTAAGTTTAAAGGAATATCTCTCCTCTTGTCTGTAAAATCGTTTAACTTCTCAATCAGCAACCTTCAGTAGCTCTGTATGCACATAATTCAAACACACCTAAGTGTTATTGATGTTCGGTCAATACTTGCTGACTTGAATTGAACTTTGATTCTCTCCAAACTTTGATTAATAACCTTTGTGCAAGTCAATACCAGAGGTATCAGCACCACTTCTGCAAAACATCTTGATTTCGTTTTTAAACAGATGGCTTTTACATTCAGTTTTTAGGTGACATCTTCAGGAAGAAAACCCAGATTCTGAGGGAAGTGCATTTCACTGTGGTTCCTCTGAACTCAAGGAAGAAATGAGCTATATATAAATGGTTCCATTCTCAGTAGATTCACTGCCAGTTGAAAATGTAGTTGAGTACATAGATTTTTATTATAATGTTTTGCAGCTCTTGTGTGTGTGATATATTGAAGCATTGGCTTCTTTGCCTTTTTTTCATTAAAAACATCATAAAACATTTAGGAGTCCGCACAGAAATTGCAGTGACCTCTATTTATAATTGAAGAAAGTAATGTTTCCTTTAAAATATAACTGGAGAGCAGTATCCTGACCACAAGGCCCTGAAGTCTGCTAACCAGATTTGTGCAGATTTCCATTCTCATGTGTGCAATCACTGAAATGACGAAAAAATAAGACCACTGCAAAGGGAAGGCAGTCTGGTAACTAGGGTGATTTGAAGCAAGCTTATAGAAGCTGGTTTTATGTTTCATTTGGTATTTTTTTGTTGTTGTACCAGTGAAGGCAATTTCTGTTTTTCAAGGTTGCTAATACTAAATAAGCATGTGACCTTTGTTTATTTCTTAAAATAAAGGAGTGACCTTTTTACTTGATCAAACCTGGAGCACAGTAATACAATCTACTGACCCCCAGTCATGGTGAAGGAAAGTGTAGACTTTATTTCAGGACCCCAGACAAGGAGTCCAAGAAGTCAGTGTTCAAAATACCTGAACTCTCTGACAGATTTCAGGAAGGCATTTTTAAAGGCCGGGTGAGTGAGCTGTGTCACAGGGTATGTGACAAGCTTATGCACATGTGTTGATGGTGAGGTAACAGACTGATGTCATGGGAGGTGACATCATTAGTCCTCAGGCTGCAGAGGGCTGTGTGCTGCAGGTCATCAGGTAGTTAATGAACATTTGGTGGGGTTTTAGCATCTGTAACACAACTCAGGAATGGTGCATCGGATACTGTGAGCCACATGTCTCAGAGAGGGGCTCCGCCAGGGTGTATGGGGGAGGGCCTGTCCTGGGAAGGCCTTGGAGGGCCATGATTGCTTGCAGACTCCAATCGGCCAGAACCTCTCCTGCCACTGCATCTCCAGCCTTCCTGTGGGCACCATTGCCCTGGGGGCCTTGTTACAGAGAAGATGCAGCGAGCCTGGAGCAGGGATGCAGACTCTGCATTTCTAACCAGGTAACTCAGTGCTGCTGCCCCAGACCGCACTTTTTGTAGCCGTAAGTGATGACCAACATCTCCTGGAAGGTAAGCTCTGTCATTGGTCGTCGGAGCACAGCTTTGTGTTTCCTATCTGGTCTTTGGGATAGCTTGTCAAGGTCCCTCAGCTGAGTTACTCAGCTGTTGCATCTTTCATTCTCCAATGAATAAAAGAAGTCCTAAAGGCACCTTAGAAGGCAAGGCAAACCCTGCATCCTGGTCAGTGCTGTGCCCTTCAGTGCATCCATAGTCGTGCCAGCTGTACCCTAAGATACACCCCAGCTCTCCACCTCCACCACGCCAGCCCCATCAGACCCTTCAGTGCCATCTACCCCAGCTCTTAAGAGTGCCCTCACTCACCACCCTGCTTCTCCCTTTGCCCCTCAGCACCAAAGTGATTGTTCAAGAGTAGACATCAAACCCGGTGCCACCCTGCTTTGAATCCTCCAGTAGCTTCCCATCTGCTCCCAGTCCGTGACCACCAAGAGCTGCCTGATCTGAGCCTGCAGCCCTCCCCGTCCTCCGCCAGGCCCCTCTCCCCAGGAGCCTCCCTCCAGCCCACCTGCCTTCTTATGCTCTTTGCACACAGTAGACCATCCCACTTCCTACCTCTGAGTTTTGCACTGACGCATGTCTCTCCCTCTGAAAGGCTGTTCCTAGGGTGCTGGGCTGCTGTTGGTAGCTTCTCATCCTTCGGGTCATCTCCTGGAAGTGGCAGAACCTCAAGACCCTGTTTAAATCAGCTGTGCCCCATCCTTCTGTATTTTATCTTCCTGCCTGATTTTTATCACCCTCTGAAAGCATCTTTTTCGTTTGTTTTTGTATCTGTTCACTTGTTTATTTTCTGGCTTCATGCCACCAGGCTAGAATAAAAACTTCTTGAAGTCCTGGCATTTAATGGGTGGTTGGGTTAGAAGGAAGGAAGGATGGAAAGAAGGGAGGAAGACAGCCTCAAACTCTGATTAAAATGTTATCCATTTTTCAATTTAATTCTCAATACTATTAGAAATTACCTTTCTCTCATGTTCTAGGAGCGACAGAAATTGCCACATTTAATTTAATGGCTTTAAAATATTTTTTATAAAGAGTAGTTAATTTCTGTGCTGAGTTTCAGTGACATCATTAACTTTTATTTCCATAAACTCAAATGAGTTGAAAAAAGGCATCGTTTGAGGGAATTTACCTAAGAACAATACTTCTAATGAGGGTTCTCCATTGGTGTGCTGTTCTGGAAAATAGAGCAAATATGTGCTAAATGGTCAGCCAAGGCTAGGGTGGCCAGGGGACCTGGGGCTGTTTCATCCCTTGAGTGTGTAGGGAGTGCAGAGACAATGCACTTGGGGATCCACAGAGTCCGCTTTCTAACCGTGGGCTCAGTGCCTCCTCGTCATGTGACTCTGAGAATGTGCCCAGACCTTTCTGAGCCTCCTTCCTCTCACCTGTTAGATGACAATAATAATCTGTTGTGAAGAGATCTTCAAATCATTAATGTAAAATGTCTAGGCTTATATTTCTGGGGACTATGCAGTTGCAGCCTTTATTTTGCAGTCCACGTAAACGGCATGACCGTTTGCATTTTATCTATGCAAATGATTTCTAGGAACACCAATTAAGGGTACCATTTTACATGGAATGGGCTATAAATGGCAGCCCTGGTGAAGCAGACGCCCAGAACAATCCTGTCATTGAAAGCAACTAAATATGCTTGGAGAATTCTAGGTCAGTCCCTGAAAACAGAATAAGGGACTTGAGGAAACTTTGAGTGAATTTATGGGAAAATGTCAAATTAAAATGTTAATAATTAAAAATTCAACAGATGAGGTAATCTGCTGAAAAAATATTAGTAAGAAGAACCTGCAGTTTAGAATCTGCTGAAAGAATTAGTTAACAAGAAGCCAGGAAGAAAGAAATAAGCTGAGGAAGGCAAAGTGATTGTTAGGATACATAAGAGAAAGTAGAAGACGTAGAGAAGAGGGTAAGAAGGTCCAACGTAGATTAAAATAAGGAAGAGAGAACATTTGCAAAAAGATGCTGTTTAACTTATCATGTAAATCTAGTGAATTAAACTTTGGCCTTTTTGTAAATCTGCTTTTTCCCTTCTTTCAGTATTATACTAGATGTATTTCTTGCTATTTTATAGGTTATGAGTAATAAACTATTAGAAACAGTAGACAGGTTTAGTGAAAAAAGGCTTATACTGATTATTTTACATTTTAAATCATTTTTTTCCTGTGTGTAAATATTAAAACCTCTGATTTCCATTTTTCAGTTTTGGGACAAAGATAGATTTTTATAAAAATATCATCTTCTGTATGTATTTTAATGCATCAGTAGAGTGTGTCTTTTCATGGAGAAATGGTTTAAGGATTTCCAATCTTTGTTTAAAACAAAGTCTGGAATATGAATAAGTAACAGGCATATTTAGAATCAGATTATGTAAGTTCTATTTGTATTAAAAGAACTGATCTCAAGCTGCAGGTGAAGTAGACTCAATAGTCTGGTCTTTGCATTTAAAAATTACTCTCACTTTAACCCTTCAGTTTGTTCAGCTTATAGGCCAGAAAATATTTAATTGCAAATAAAAGACCAGAGCTAAGACTAGCCCTTGGCATATGGTTGGTATTTAGTAAATACATGATAGATAACTGAATTAATGACCATTATAAATTGTTTTCAAGTTTTAGGAGATTGATTAAAAGGAAAAATGTAAATCAGATTAGCTTTTTACTTTTGTTTGAATTTTTTATTTTCATAAATGGATTAGTCATCATTTGTCACCATTTCTGGTGTTAAGTACACACTCCCATGCAGAGTGATAGAGGAAGAAAGTGATTAAAAGTTGTTTTTCAGTATTTCTTGCTCATTAAAAATTGATCTTTACATGGTTTTTTTCTTGGAAGCTCTATTTTCTGTGGCCTTTCCTCTGCAGAACCCTCTCCAGTCCCCACAAGCAAATCTTTCAGATTTGAAAAACCTAGCTTAGATGTCTGCAGGAAGACTCTGATAAAGGACTTGTTGAGACTTGACCACCGTTCTGTGGGAATCTGTAGGCAGAACACTCTTTGTGTCTAGAACATGAGTACAGCGCAGGACTAACAGACCACTGCAGGCCCACTGACCGTCTGGCCCGTTCTGTCCTTGTGTAGTGGGGTCAGCAAAGCAACACTTCCCCCGCAGCTCCAGTCTTTGAAAGCACTTGCCCTGCTTGGAGTGCCTCCCTCCAGCAGAACCTGCCAAAGCTCTGCTGACCTTCTGTGGCTCAGCTGAAATACTGCCTGCAACAGGCAGCTTTCCCAGAACACGTTTAGCTAAACTCCCACTAGAAAACGTGCTGTCTTTGGTAAAATAAAAACCTCTGTGACTAGTCTTGACAACCAGAGGGTAAAGAATTGTTCTAAGGCTCTGTGTTCCTGAGCAACTTTTCCAACAAGACTGAGCACGACGTGATTTTTTTTTTTTTAAATAAAAGCAGTGAACCACCTTGTATTTATTTTCCTTCCTGCTTGCCTCATTACAGTTTTCCTTTCTTACTCTTGCTGCCCTCGTACTGTATCTCCTATTCAGTTCAGTTCAGTAGCTCAGTCGTGTCCGACTCTTTGCGACCCCATAGACTGCGGCACGCCAGGCTTCCCTGTCCTTCACCAACTCCTATTAAGCCTTCATATATTAAAAAAACAAGTGAACAGTAAGTGGGGATGCGTTTTACTGGAATTTTACTGGAAAATGGATATATACAACATCAACACTGAATATCATCATCTGTTGTAGTTAGCACTTACAAATTCCTTGACTTGCTTGCAGTAATTCTAAGAAGCCAAAGTCCTATCTCACTCAGGTTGTTGTCTCCCACAGTGCTATCTTTATGTGTAGAATCTACTCGATTTGTAAATTTTAAATGAAAAAAAATTGCTCATCCCTTCTTCTACTTCGTAGACCAAAACAATGTGTCCCAACAGACTTCAAGATATTTATCATTAATTCTTTCAAATCTCTCCGTTGATTTATGTGAACTCAACATCCTTGTCCTCTGAAAAGGGAGCCTGAAGGGAAAGTCAGCTGGGGTCTTAGGACATGCACAGAAATCAGACCGCAGAGCTATGTAAGGTGAGGGAGGTGGCTACAGAAACAGCCAAGTTTCAAGAAAAGTTCACAAGCTTAGCTCCAAGGACAACAAGAACCACACCTTCTGCCTGGGTTCCTAATCATTTTGTGTTTAGCTTGAACCCGTCACTCTTCAACATCAAGCTCTTTAGTAACTTGGCTCCTTCTGTAGATATCACACTGAAAATAATGGACCTTGGGAAAAAATCTTGGCACAGAGTTGTTTCTTTTGAAGCATTTTCGATCAGATATAGGATTTTATAGTCATACTGTTTGTGAAATGCCTTTTCTGTACATTTTTATCATGGCAGTGTTTATGCTGCATGTCTAATTAGCTTCAACATACCAGATGAATTGTTTAAACCCGTCTGGCATGCTATAATTTTTCAAAGTTCCTCATCTGCTAAGAAAAAAGTATATTTGCAAAGGCTTTAGATTTCAGGAATCCCAAGTCTATGATGGATCCTATTCACCATAAAAAACATTTCAAGGGGGACAAAGGGTTGAGCCATTTGCCAGGATAGCCTTTGGGAGAGAATATGAGGCCCCAAAACATTAACAATTCTAATTTGAGGATTGGTGCCAAAATCATCACTTCTTCTCCCCTCAACTCCCATACACTCCCCAAAATTAAAGGAAACAAAATATCAAGCCGTGAAGTTTCTCACCATTACCAGCACTAGATATGCTGGGGAGAAGGAAAGCCAGAGGAGACTGTGGACTTCAAGGAGGAAGAGTAGGATGCGGGATTAGGGTGGAAAGGTGGTGAGTTTGGAGAAGAGGGATCGAAGCCAGTAAAGGGAAGAGCAAGAGGTCTAAAGGATGGGGTCCCACCAAGAGGCAAGTACAGTCAGCATCTCGGGGCCTGCACCTGGAGTTTCCACCAAACTCAGACCAAAAATATTTGGGAAAAAAATCCAGAAAATTCCAGAAAGCAAAACTTGAATTTACATTTCACCAGCGACTATTTACATAGCACCAACATTGTACCAGGCACTGTAAGTGACCTAGAGATGCTCCACATTTTAAGGAGGGTGTGTTGACTGTAAGCACACATCATGCCATCTTATGTAAGGAACTTGAGCTTCAGAGACCCTGTCCCTGGGGTCCTGGAGCTGACCCCCTGTGCACACCAGGGCTGTCTCTGTGTGGTGCGCATTCCTCTGTGTGGCACAGCCCTCCATTCAAACTCGTCACACTGTCTCAACACCCTGAACCCTACTGGTGCTCAATTGCGAAAACACCCTGCCTGTGGAAGGAAACTTAAAGATGGCCTGATGCAGATTCTCTTTCACTCTCCAGAAAACATGTCTGTTTCTTTCTTCTTTCATATTTTTCTAGAACCCAGGTGATAAATCCTTTCTGTACCAAGATGCTCTTAAACGTGAGAGACAGTGTCCTTGTTTAATAGCACCAATTGTTACTATAATTATAAACAATAATAGCATATTTGTGGAGCAGTTTACCGATTTTTGTTTTAATATTATTGCATTTGAACATCACAGCAGTCCTAAGAGATCAGATGGGAAATTTTAGACTCAACTTGACAATTAAGAAAACTCATCATTCAAGAATTATGTGAATTGCCCATATTAACACATGTAATAATAGCAGAGGTAGCATTTATAGTGTCCTTATTATGTGCTGGGCAGTATGCTCAGGTGCTTTACCTACATTATTCCATTTAATCCTTGCAAAAATACTTGATAAAAACTTTTATATCCTCATATGACAGATGATGAAATTAAAAGTTAGATATGTAAAGAAATTCTCCCAAAGACTCACTGGTAATAAGAAGTAGAATACTGAGTACTTATTCCAGGTTTGTCTGTCTAGTGTTCTAAGCCATTATATTATGGTTATTTCATCAGATCTAAGATGATGTCACAGAAACACATGTCATTATTTTATGTACTGCTAAGAAAAAACACTGGCAATTAAATTATGGTGCTGTGCTTTCCTATCATTTAGAACTTTTAATTTATTGAAAGAGTTCTTTTAGACTTAATTTAGACATAGATTCTTATCGTATATCACTTCTAACCATGTGTAAAGAGGAAAGAGTCAGTGAAATAAATTGATTTAAATGTTTCTGAATGTCTGCACACTTAGAATGGCACATCTCAATCACTTTTCAACTCAGAATCACCATTTGTCTCCCCAAGAGCATCAACAACAATGGAAATATTAATCCCTTATTGGTCACATCATTTTCTCCCACTCAGTAGGTTGTCCATGATTTCCTCTGATGTGCAGAAGCTTTTAAGTTTAATATGGTCCCATTTGTTTATTTTTGCTTGTATTTCTATTACTCAGGAGACAAATCCAAAAGGAAAATATTGCTGTGATTTATGTAAAAAGAGTGTCCTGTCTGTGTTTCCCTCTAGGAGTTTCATAGTCTGCAGTCTTACATTTAGGTCTTTAACTCATTTTGAGTTTATTTTTACATATGGTGTTAGAGAATCTTCTAATTTATAGCTGTCCAGTTTTCCCAGTACCTCTTATTGAAGAGACTGTCTTTTATCCATTTTATATTCTTGCCTCCTCTGTTGCACGTTAACCGAATGTGATGTGTGGGATTTGGGGGCTTTCTCTTCTGTCCATTGATCTGTGTGTCTGTTTCTGTGCCAGTCCCATACTGTAGCTTTGTAGTGTAGTCTGAAGGCGGGAATGTGGTTCCTCCAGCTCCATTCTGCTTGCTCAGTGTTGTTTTGGCCGTACTAGGTCTTCTGTGTTCCTATACAAATTTTAAAATTATTTGTTCTAGTTCAGTGAAAAAAGTGCCATTGGTGTTTTTTGATGGGGACTGCACCGAACCTGTAGGTTGTCTTACAGCTGTCGGTTGCCTTGGATGGGCGCTCATTGTGACAGTACTGACTCTCCCAGTCATGGTGTGTCTTTCTGTCTGCTGTGTGTCATCTTCAGCTTCTTTTGTCAGTGTCATAGTTTTTGGAGTATAGGTCTTTTGCTTCCTTAGATAGGTTTACTCCTAGGCATTTTATTCTTTTGATTTAATGGTCAATGGGATTGTTTCTTTAATTTCTCTGACTCTGATACTTAGTGTATGTAAATTCAACAGATTTCTCTATATTAACTTTGTATCCTGCAACTTAACCAGATTCATGGATGAGCTCTAGTAGCTTACTGGTAGCATCTTTAGGGTTTTCTATGTATAATATCGTGTTATCTGAGTGACAGTTTTACTTTTTCTTTTCCAACTTGTGCTTCCTGTTTTTCTGATTGCTGTGTTGAATAAAAATGGCAAGAGTGGGCATCCTTGTCTTGTTCCTGATCTTAGAGGAAATGCTTTCAGCTTTTCCACCACTGAGAATGACGTTAGCTATAGGTTTGTCATATGTGCCTTTCATTATGTTGAAATATGTTTCCTCTGGGGCTTCTCCAGTGTCTCAGCGGTACAGAATCTGCCTGCAGTGTAGGAGCTGCAGGAAATGTGGGTTCGATCCCTGGGTTGGGAAGGACCCCTGAAGAAAGGAATGGCAAGCCATTCCAGTATTTTTGCCTGGAGAATCCCATGGCCAGAGGAGTCTAGCATTCCATAGGTTCACAAAGAGTCAGACACAACTGAAGCAACTTAACACACAGCATGTTTCCTGAATCTCCATTTTTCTGGGGAGTTTTTTTTTTTATCATAAATGGGTGTTGAATTTTATCAAAAGCTTTTTCTCCATCTATTGACATCAGTTCAGTTCATTTCAGTCACACAGTTGTGTTCAGTTCTTTGCAACCTCATGGACTACAGCACGTCAGGCTTCCCTGTTCATCAGCAACTCCCGAAGCCTACTTGAGTTGGTGATGCCACCCAACCATCTCATCCTCTGTCGTCCCCTTCTCCTCCTACCTTCAACTTTTCCCAGCATCAAGGTCTGCTCCAGTGAGTCAGTTCTTTGCATCAGGTGGCCAAAGAATTGAAGTCTCAGCTTCAGCATCAGTCCTTTCAGTGAATATTCAGGACTGATTTCCTTCACAATTGACTGGTTTGATCTCCTTGCTGTCCAAGGGACTCTCAAGAATCTTCTCCAGTATGATCATATGATTTTTATTCATATGTTTGTTAATATGATGTATTACATGATTAATTTTGACAAATTGAAAACTCCAACATCCTTAAGATAAATCCCACTTGATCATGATGTAAACCCTTTGCACGTATTGTTGAATTGAGTTTACTAGTATTTTGTTGAGAATTTTGTGTCTATCTTCATCAGTGATGTTAGCCTGTAATTAAAAAAAAAAGTTTTACAGCATATAGCTAGACAGTGCCTTCTGCTAACAAGCACCAGGGTTCCTGGCTTTACCCACCATGATTCATGTCAATGTATGGCAAAACCAACACGATAATGTAAAGAAAATAATTAATTAATTAAAAAATAAACAAACAAAAACTTGGTGGCAGTGGAGTGTATTTCAAAGAGGCTACGCTTCTGTCAGGATTTTTTCCAGGCTTCTGGCACTCACTCTGAAAGTTTTGAGGTGCACATGGGCAATGATAGTCACCTCACAGAAGCACTTTGAGGACAGGAATTGCAAGCAGAAATAATGGAAAGGGAAAAAGTGTTTGGTTTAGGATCAATGGCACCTAGTTTACAGCCTCTGTGGTATAAGGCAGAGCTGAGAATAAATCCCAGGTCTCCAGTCTTTTAAGTTATCCAGAAAAACCAGACTCTTTAAAAATTTGCCTTTTTTTAAAAAGAATTATACCCATTTTTAAAGATCTTGTTTTCTGTAACTACGTATAATTCATAGTTTTCTTTCTTTTATATACAGAAGTCTTTGAAGAAAGATACCATGAAGATGTGATAGAGATTTTTTCATAGAGATACACATTCACACACACATTTCCAAATAAAAAGCTGATCAGCTCTGATAAAAAAAAAATGTGTCTGAGAGAGAAAGAAAGAGAGAATTGGGAGGAACAGGGGAGGGGCTGGGGGAGAGATCACTTACACTGAAACATTTAAGAAAAATGAATATAAAATGTCATCAATATGTTGATCCAGCTGTGAAGTTAATTAAATATTACAGTCCTGGTTGAACAAAAACAAAAATTGAGATTTCCTGGGGAGTACTGTTTTTGTTTAAAAGAAAAAAAAAAGACATTTTGCCATAATTTAAGAGAGCATTCCTATCTTGCAGCGATTCCTGTCAATCCTGCTTTTTACTCTTTATTTTCATATTTTCTCTCTACTTGCAAAAATAGAGAGTAAACCAGTTGTCCAGCAATTGATTTACTGACCCTCTTTGGTTATCAGCGCTGTATAAATCATTAGTTTAGTGACAAGTATTGCTCGTAATACAAATCAGGAGATCTGGTAGCATCTGAACTTTTTACTAAGCCAATAAAGAATTATTAAATGACATTTCAGTAGAATTTAGAAGCATATATTGTGGATCTTTTAACTGGTCAAAAATGCAAGGTTCATTTGTGATTCCTAGACCACTGCGGGTGCATGGTGAAGACACAGATTCTGGAATCAGCCTGCCTGGTGTCAGTATCAGTCCAGTTCAGCTGCTCAGCCATGTCCGACTCTTTGCGACCCCATGGATCACAGCACGCCAGGCCTCCCTGTCCATCACCAACTCCCGGAGTTTACTCAAACTCATGTCCATTGAGTCGGTGTCAGTATAGATTTGACTATTTATGAGCTGTCACCTGGGTTACTTTCTGGATTGGCTTTTCTGTCCCTCTGGTCTTCAAGAAAAATCCAAGTACCTTCTTAAAAGTTTTGTTTAAGAATTAAATGAGTAATAACATGTAAAGTGCAGGCAGCTGGTACTCACAGGTATTAGCTAGGATGATAATGTGACCCTATATGAGGTTACTCTTTGTCAACTAAAAATTTTATTTCTGTGAAAACTTGATTATTTGTTCTTCCCAATAACAGAACAGTCTATTGATATTTGAGGGGGAAAGCAGACTGTGGATCCACGTTGGATTAGAATTGAGTGATTCCTTTTTACTGAATTTATGCTTTTTTACAGTTATCATAGTCATCATAGAAGTATCAGAGTGTAGCTAGGGATGGATTCAGTCTTAACCATCACTGCCCTTTCCTGAGTCTGAATCATAAAACCATTCTCACATCTGAAGCTTCCTTGCTGTTACACAGATTTTCCCTCATAAGTGAATTTTCATCCTATGAACTTTAAAGATACTATAGAAAGATTAAACTCTACTCTAGGATAAGTTCAGTTCAGTTGCTCAGTCGTGTCCAACTCTTTGCATTGTCGTGAACTGCAGCACGCCAGGGTGCCAGGACTTAAAAAGAAGATAGTGAAAATTTGGGGTGGGCATGATAAATGTCCTACAAAGTCCATCATTGTTTTCCTATTAATAGTCTAAGTTTTATGGGTCTGGAAGCATGAGTTTCTTAATCCTCTAAAGCAGCATTGTCTAGCAAAGCTGTCACGATGAACATTATTTTTGCACCATCTGATAGAGGAGCCCCTAGCTATGCATGCTGTTTAGCGCTCACAGTATAGCCAGTGCAACTGGAGAACCGACTTTTTAACTCTAGTTATTTTTTTTTTTAAATTTTCTTTGTTGTGTTGGTTTTGCCATACATTGACATGAAACCGCCATGGGTTTACATATGCTCCTCCTCCAGAACCCCCCTCCCTCCTCCCTCCTGATTCCCTCCCCCTGGGTCATCTCTGTGCACCAGCCCCCAGCATCAGCCCTGGGCTGGCGATTGATTTCACATATGATAATTAACATGTTTCAATGCCATTCTCCCATATCATCCCACCCTTGCCCTCTTCCACAGAGTCCACAAGTCTATTCTATACATCTGCGTTTCTTTTGCTGTCTCGCATGCAGGGTTCTTGTTACCATCTTTCTAAATTCCATATATATGTGTTAGTATACTGTATTGTTGTTTTTCCTTCTGGCTTACTTCACTCTGGATAATGGGCTCCAGTTCCGTCCACCTGAGTAGAACTGATTCAAATGAATTTTTTTTTTAATAATGCTGAGTAATATTCCATTGTGTATATGTACCACCGCTTTCTTATCCATTCGTCAGTTGACGGGCATCTAGGTTGCTTCCATGTCCTGGCTATTGTAAACAATGCGGTGATGAACATTGGGGTACACATGTCTCTTTCAATTCTGGTTTCCTCGGTGCGTATGCCCAGCAGTGGGATTTCTGGGTCATATGGCAGGTCTATTTGCAGTTTTTTAAGGAATCTCCACACTGTTTTCCATAGTGGCTGTACTAGTTTGCATTCCCACCAACAGTGTAAGAGGGTTCCCTTTTCTCCACATCCTCTCCAGCATTTATTACTTGTAGATTTTTGGATTGCAGCCATTCTGACTGGTGTAAAGTGGTACCTCATTGTGGTTTTGATTTGCATTTCTCTTATAATGAGTGATGTTGAGCATCTTTTCATGTGTTTGTTAGCCATTTTTATGTCTTCTTTGGAGAAATGTCTGTTAAGTTCTTTGGCCCACTTTTTGATTGGGTCGTTTATTTTTCTAGCATGGAGCTACAGGAGTTGCTTGTATATTTTTGAGATTAATTGTTTGTCCGTTGCTTCATTGGCTATTATTTTCTCCCATTCTGAAGGCTGTCTTTTCACCTTGCTTATAGTTTCCTTTGTTGTGCAGAAGCTTTTAATTTTAATTAGGTCCCATTTGTTTATTCGTGCTTTTATTTCCGATATTCTGGAAGGTGGGTCATATAACTCTAATTAATTTTCATTTAAATAGATACTTATGGTTTGTGACTACCATATTGGACAACACAGTTCTAAAGCCTCCTTCTTCATGTCATTTCTGTTTCCTTGGGGACTGTAGACACAATCCCACATATCCAAACATCTGAGTTTTAGAAATAAATAAACATCCATTCACTCGCTGAGAAACCAGAGGTAAGTAGGAAAGCTTAAACTGGCAAATATTAGCCTGAGCTGCAAATGATTCTTAGTGATTGTCAACACTTGGAGGATATGCTGAGTTACGCTATATCTCTCACCAAAACAACTGTGTATGAGATAAGACAGTCAGGAAAGCCAGATTACGTTGATGTCCGTGAGATGATGTAGGTAAATGATAGGAAAAAGAGAGCAAAGACTTTTTTAAAAGACAACTACTACATTATGTCATCTTTATTTATTTATTTTTTGAGACAACGAGTGTATGAAGCATAAATAAAAATGAAATGAACAGGAAAAAAGTAGACAGAGGAACTATAAGCACGTATCAACTCAGGCCACTTATAAGGGAAAAGCTCAGTTTAGGACAGACTCCAGAGGGCTTCCCTGGTGGCTCAGAGGTTAAGGCATCTGCCTGTAGTGCGGGAGACCCGGGTTCTATTCCTGGATTGGGAAGATCCTCTGGAGAAGGAAATGGCAACCCACTCCAGTATTCTTGCCTGGAGAATCCCATGGACAAAGGAGCCTGGTGGGCTACAGTCCACGGGGTTGTAAAGAGTCAGACACGACTGAGCAACTTCGCTTTCACTTTACAGAGAACATCATGGTGTGTATTGTGACAGGAAGCTTTATCCAAAAGGCTTATTGGAGGCTCTATTGAATATAGCAAGGGCTGGTTGAACTACAGAATCAATCCTTATGGAAAGCTAGGACCAAGACACAAGTGAATAAGCTATTGTCTTTATTCATGCTTCTGTAAATGATTTCCTTAGTTTTCAATCAAGAGGTGGCTGTATAAAAATTCACACGTGGTCCCTCTTTGAATGAGTTTGTGACTCGTGAAAACTGTGCTCAGCGTTTAACCTTAACTGGGGCATCCATGTTATATTTTGGAAGACATAGCCCATAGAGTGTGTTGGATTGGTTTGTTTCATAAATAGCTGACTTTCTAGATTATTAGATTATTGCATGAAAATATCATGCATGACTAATTAAATGACAATGATTGAAATAGCCACAGAGGACCATGATAGAAGAAGCAGCACAAAATGGAATATAGTACGTGTCTCCTCCCTCCAATTAATGGTGCATATGATGGGCACTGACCTGAACTGGACAAGATGATGTAACAGATGTGATGGGACAGGGTTTCAGTGATGAAGGAAGGGAGCATTTAGGATGAAGAGAGAGGGCCTCCATAGGCTATGAATTTGGGTTCAGAGTATTGAGGCAGTGATTGGTGGTATCCTTAGCACATAGTTCATTTGAGAGGTAGAGAGACAGATATTGGGTAAGTTAGTTTGGGTTGACATCATTAATGATATTAAATACCAAGCAGCTTTGTCAAGAGCACAAAAGAGCCAGAAATTTCATTGCACCCAAGGTGTTGAAAAAGGAAAAAAGTGTTAACTAGGAAACAGCAGATGGATGTCAATCTCTGTAATCATTGAGGTGCTCAGACATTGCTTTCACATGAACATACATTAGTCTCAGGCCTTTTAATATAGACTGAAAGCCCTATTTAGCCCAGACACTAAATATTTCTATTATTTAAAAGAATACTTCATTGTGACTGAGTAGTATTTAAAAGAATGGGCTATACAGCCAAAGAAAACAAGCTTTAAGAAGTTTAAATTCAAGGAATTTTGAATGCAACTGGAATGCTTATAATTTCTCATTTCTCACATAGGATAAAGCTTGATATTTGAAGACATTTTCTGTTTCAACAGTGAAATGGGATTTCAATAAAGAAATATGATTTCTGCCCCCTTTTCCATGCCTTTAAAAAGCTTGGTAATGCTGAAATTCAGAAGTACTGAGTGATATATACTGTAAGGTTTGAGTTTTGGTTTTGTTTATCAATATTTTGTTGTAACAGCCAAAAAAAAAAATACAAAGTCAGTTTGGTCAGATATGAAGAAAACAAAGACATTTGGTAGAAATCTTTTTTTTTTTCTTTTGCATGTGGATGTTGAAGTTTGAAGAGCTTTATAGGTTGTAAACATATTCTTGTTGAGTTTTACTGTGATGGCATATTTCCAGCAGAAATTAATACCTCAGAGTAAGATATACCAGACCTGTGTGTGCCTCCAGCTGCAGCTTTGTTTATTGTCCTTTAAATGACTGTGATAGGAAGCCGTGTACTCAAGTGAAGGTCCCACTGGCTTTTTTTTTTTTTTAAAGAATGTTGGCCAAAGAATCTTCCCTTCTAATCACCAGTCACCCCTGTCTTTTCAGCCCTCAGCCATGACTGAGAGGCAGAACCATTTTGTAAGACCCCCCCCCCCCAAGACAAGGGTTGGTTGAGTTTAAAAGAAGCATCTGCTTTTGAAAGACTAGAGCTCTCTGAAATAGCCATTGTCTACATAAGAGTAAAGGTACTCAAAACTTTCTTTTCAGTTAAGATCAAATTTGAGATCTCATTCAGGAGATGCATGGTCAGGCAATGGAGAGATAAAAGGCTGGCAGAACAGTCAAGAACGTATTGTTTTGACTTCAGATGATATACCTTAGGGTTAGAGGGAATTTCAGTCTTCAGGGCGCTGCAGGCCTGCGCAACATCTGGTGTGGCCCAGAGTCAGGGGGTGACTGGAGACTGTTGGGGAGGACTCAGATTACACTGGAGGAGAGGCGAAAGCAGACACTCCCGTGAAGAAATTACCAAAAGTTAGCTGCTTCTGCCTTGCCCCCAGGCTGTGATACAGCCATCTGAAAGCAGCACTGTAGTTGAGATTTGTTTTAATGTATTTTATTTTTGGCTGCCCTGGACCTTTGTTGCTGAGCATGCGCCGGTCTAGGGGGCTCCTCTCCAGCCGCAGGGCCCGGGCCCTCGTAGCCGCCGCTCCTCTTGTCTCGGAGCGCGGTCTCTGGAGTGGGATGGGCTCTCGCAGCTGCAGCACACGGCTCCAGCGGTGGCCCACGGGCCCAGCAGCTCCACGCCGTGAGGGGTCTTCCCAGACCTGGACCGAACTCCGACATTGGCAGGTAGAGTCTTTACCACCGAGCCACCAGCGAAGCCCCGAGAACTTATTTAAAACAGGAGTTTTTCTAGTTTCTAGGTTGATCGTTGGTTCAAACAAGACTGCTCACTCAGTCTGCTCCATCACTTGTGGAACCAAGGTAAACAGGGTGAAGCAAAGCAGATAAATGTTCAGTGTCCGTCACGTCGTACTGTTTCTACCTAAACTTTAAGCCCAGTGTTCTAATTAGCAGTGTGAATCCTTGTTCTTGATAGACTTGAGCATGAAAGGACATTGAAAAGCAATTCTAGTTTCTGAGAAACGAAAGTCAAGGTACATGTTCAAGATCATTTTGTATTATTATAGTTACTGCCTGTTGAAAAATTGTCAGTGTAGGTGATGTTTCTGCATAGATTACAATTTTTAACTGAGTCCACGAGTATAAGCAAAAAAAAAAAAAGAACCATTACTTTCAACCTTAACTTGACTTAGTATAAGAATTACTAATTAATAAGAATCCTATACTTGAAAATTTGTCTTTTGGCATATAATCCTCTATAAGATACAATTCTTTAAGAGAGGGTTCACAAAACATCGTGGGATAACATTTTTAGTACCAGGAAGCTGATGAGCGCTCTCAAAAGATACTCGCCTTTCCCTGGATAACTTCTTGACACTGACAAATATATATTCTGCCAGTATCTGAATTTAGCATAATAAATGTGTAAGGATGGCAGAACTAAAATCCACTCCAAGTTTCTCTGGCCTCTTTTTAAGGTTAACATTATATATCACCAGTGGTTTTCTAACAGGCATCTGACCTATTTGTACTGACCCAATTCACTCACTTCCCAGGTGGCCGCCCATAGGTGAAATGATCTGCCAATTTTAGAGACTCCTTGAAGGAGTAGCATCCGTTGAAATCCTGCTGCCCACTGTCTGCAAGTAGCTAAAAGCCTGAGGACTGTGACAGATTTAGCCATGCAAATGGAGACTCCAAGGGCTTTCATTTCAGTCCTATGGTGTTAACTTCTTTGCACCATATCCAAATTTAGGTGTTCAGCAGTTTTATCATAAATGGTTTCCTATACTGCTATATGCAAAGTACAGCTTTCGAAAACATTATTTTTGCTAGTAGGGGAGTGCTCAGCTTCTAGGAATCCTCTAGTGAATTCTTTTATTTTAAATTTTATTGGAGTATAGTTGATTTAAAACATTGTGTTAGTTTTGGGTGTACAGCAAAATAATTCCGTTAAATATATATACATACACACACATATATACATATGTATATGTATATCCATTGTCTCCAGAGTCTTTTCTCATGTAGGTTATTACAGAGTATTGAGTAGAGCTTCTTGTTCTGTTCACTAGATCCTTGTTGTTGCTTATCTACTTTATATATGTGTTAATCCAAACTCCTGATTTGTCTCCCCCACCACCACATTTCCCCTTTGGTAACCATAAGTTTGCTTTTGATATCTGTCTGTTTCTATTTTGTAAATAGGTTCATTTGTATCATTTTTAATTAGATTCCACATATGAGTGATACATGATATTTGTCTTTGTCTGTCTTACTTCACTTGGTGTGATAATCTCTAGGGTCCATCCATGAAATGAGTTCTGTTTTCAGAGGTATAAAATGAGTTTAATAAAGCTAGATTTTCATAGAATGAAGTCGCTTTTATAAGAGTTTCCTTCGCCTTCTCTTGGCAGCAGAGTGCCATGAAACTCAGATGAGTGTGGCGTGAGCGTGTGGCAGACAAGTGGGCTGTGAGACTGGGCACTGGAAATGCTGATACTTCTGGTGATGACCGAAAATAGACCTCTTACCCTAAGTGTCGTCTGAAGACCAGCAGCGTTAGCCTCACCTGGGAGCTTGATGGGGAAGCAGAATCACTGGCTCCAGAGCTCTCGCATCAGAATCTGAACTTTAGCAAGATCTTCAAGTTTGGAGAAGCAAGTGGCAACCCACTCCAGTATTCTTGCTTGTAAAATCCCATGGACAGAGGAGCCTGGGGGGCTACAGTCCACGGGGTTGCAAAGAGCTGGACTCCACCTAGTGACGCTGCACACAGACTGAGAAGCCCGGCCCTGCAGCTGTCTCCCCCTCACAGCAGTGCTTGAGGAGGCGCTGCCATCTCTCCGCCCCTCCCTCTCTCATTAGAGTTTTCTTCCAGTGCAGGAAATCACTGCCAGTATATCTTTTAAGTTGATCAGTGGCGTGTCTGAGTACTTGGCCATTTGCCATCATCATCAGCTTTGGAGAAAGGTAGAGTAGAGTTAACAGATAGATGCCATATCTGCCTTTCGAAGAGGGAATGCTGCCTCGCAGAGAGCCTCCAGGACCAGTAGTAGAGTGTGAGGGCCCGCCAGAGGGCTGCAGCCCACAACTGGTGGTCCGTGCATTAACTCGAAACAGCAGTCAAGACGAGGGAGAAAACGGATCCACTGCGGAGCTGTAGACGCGAAGTAGACAAAACAAGAGCTATCTCCATGTCTTGGTCTTCGCTACACAGGCAGATACACCTCAGAGGTGATGAGACTTAAATGAAACACACATGGCTTTTAAATGCTATACCAGTGATATAAATCTTATGGACAGTTTCTGAAAGAAGGAATTGAGAGCTGTTGCAGGCAGATGAGTTGCTCTTATAGCTGAGGGCCCCTTGTCCTGACTAGAAGTGAGCCTGGAGTACCCACTGGTATCAGTGAATTCTCTTGTCGGTGAATCCCATGCTCATCTTGCCATTCTGAAGTCTGCACTTAGACCCAGTCTCCCTGCTCACCTTGCCATGTCTTGATGTTATAATTTAGCTAACAGCTGTTGACACCCTGAGGCAAAGTGAAGGAGACAGCGTCTAAGCTTCTCTGATGGAGACAGATGATGAGATAGGGGGGTGCTGTGGATTTCCTGTGCAAGTCTCAGCTAGATTTATCCTTTCTATGCCTTTTCTTCTTTAGTGTTGGCAAACCCCTCCAGTATACAACTTAGGCAAGCTGAGTAACTTTGTTTGGCCATGTCTTTAGATTTAGAGCATGGCCACCTAATCTACTCCATGTGCATCGTAACACAGCCTCCTTGGCCAGACTGCCAAAGGTGTGTGTCACAGAAGCTCAGGGTAGAGCTGGTTGCCTAGGTGTTCTGCCATCCTCACCAGGGCACTGTGCTCCCTGGCCCTCCTCCTTGACACAGGGCTGCCCACAAAATGCCTTGTTAGCCTTACTGGACCCCTTCCATCTCTCCATTATAACTCTGAAACAAGTGACCCAGAGCTGTCCTGCTCTCAGCCCTGAAGCAGGATAACTCAGTGGTTGCCCACACATGTTTTGTTTTGGGGAGTAGACTGCCTGGGATGAAAGCTGCCCTGGCCCTTGGAAGCGTGTAGCTCAACTTCCTTGGGACCTCAGTTTCCTGACTTGTTAAACGGGCTCTTGTGAGGGTTGAAGTGGGCACACAGTCTGGTACTGAGGGTAAAGGACACTGCGCCTGAGACCAGCAATCGATGTCGGGGTGCTCCTTTCCTTTCCCTCCAGCTCCGAATGGGAGAGGTCCACTAGCTCGCCTGCTGTGAAAGATATTCACAAGCTTACGGCAACCAAAGGTCCCAAAGCAGAAATTTTTATTGAAGCAATACATATTTCTTCCTTTTTATCTACTTAGGTGGAATCACCTGTCACTGGCAACCCACAGTCTATGCATTCAGCAAAATTTGTTGAACAACTACTCCTGCAAGGATTCTAGTCTCAAGGATTAGATTATTTGCAGAGGTGACTTTGATGGAAGTTTCTGGAAAGCTAATGTAAAGCAAAATATGTTGGGTTGCCATTTCCTTATCTGGGGAGCACACAATATAAAGCAAAATATGTCAAGGAACTTGAAAGTGGTACAGAACCAATACAGTATGGATTCTGAATCAGTAAGAAACTACTTAAAAGCTTCTTAAAGAAAGTGCCATTTGAAGTGGGAGTTGAATGAAGTATTAGGATTTCGACCAACAGAAATTGGAAAGGGTTTTCAGATAGAAGAAATGAGGCAAGCTAGAGTCAGCTGGCAAGAAGGCAAAGGGAGCTGTTTGGGAAGCATCTAGTAGCCCAGTTTGGTTGTTCCCTTTGACTTGGAAAGCGAGTCTGCCAAACACAGAGCAAGGTCTGAATGCAGCTCTTTGTCCCTGTGCCTTTCCGAGGCTCTGAGACCCTGGGATACACTCCCCCTCCTCTCTCCAGCCTCCACCATCCAAACCTGCACTTGCTAGGCTGAAGCAGTAGTTCTGAAGCCTTTGTTATTATTTAGTTGCTAAGTCCTGTCCAGCTCTTTGCAACCCCAAGGACTGTAGCCCCCAGGCTCCTCTGTCCATGACATTTCCCAGGCAAGAAAACTGGAGTGGATTGCCATTTCCTCCTCCAGGAGACCTTCCCAACCCAGGGATCGAAGCCATGTCTCCAGCATTGGCAGGTGGGTTCTTTACCACTGAACCACCTTCAGTTCAGTTCAGTCGCTCAGTCGTGTCCTACCCTTTGCGACGCCATGAACTGCAGCACGCCAGGCCTCCCTGTCCATCACTAACTCCTGCAGTCCACCCAAACTCATGTCCATCGAGTTGGTGATGCCATCCAGTCATCTCATCCTCTGTCGTCCCCTTCTCCTCCTGCCCCCAATCCTTCCCATTATTGCCGTCTTTTCCAATGAGTCAACTCTTCTCATGAGGTGGCCAAAGTATTGGAGTTTCTCTTTCAACATCAGTCCTTCCAATGAACACCCAGGATTGATCTCCTTTAGGATGGACTGGTTGGATCTCCTTGCAGTCCAAGGGACTCTCAAGAGTCTTCTCCAACACCACAATTCAAAAGCATCAATTCTTCAGGGCTTTATTCACTGTACAACTCTCTCAGCCATACATGACTACTGGAAAAACCATAGCCTTGACTAGACAGACCTTTATTGGCAAAGTAATGTCTCTGCTTTTAAATATGTTATCTAGATTGGACATAACCTTCCTTCCAAGGAGCAGGCGTCTTTTAATTTCATGGCTGCAATCACCATCTGCAGTGATTTTGGAGCCCCCAAAAATAAAATCTGTCACTGTTTCCACTGTTTCCCCATCTATTTGCCATGGAGTGATGGGACCAGATGCCATGATCTTTGTTTTCTGAATGTTGAGCTTTAAGCCAACTTGTTCACTCTCCTCTTTCACTTTCATCAAGAGGCTTTTTAGTTCCTCTTCATTTTCTGCCATAAGGGTGGTCTCATCTGCATATCTGAGGTTATTGATAGTTCAATTGGGATGTAGCATTGTGGCCAGCCTTGTCCTCTCAGTGCCTGGGAAGCAATGGTAACAATGAGGCCAGAACAGGAGATGGCTAGTCTAGTGCCCAGGCGTCTCAAGGCTGTGCAGGTCCGTGAGCGATACCCAAGACCATTGCCGGGACCTGGGAGGGCAGTGTCTCTCAGCACGCTTCTCGCCCTGCATGTAACCGGTCTGATGAGCACTTTGGCGTGCAGTGTGCCTAGCATCAAGGCTGTGACGTCCGAGAAAGCACAGCGATTAGAGGAACAGAGGCCTCTGTGGCGTTGTCCTTGCCTCTGATGGTGGCGGGTCTGCTGTCCCTGCAGGTGATCCACAAGCTCCCCCTGAGGCCTTGGTGTGGGCTGGGTTATCTCAACATGTAATGTATATGTTTCCCTTGCTGTATTGGCTCCCTGTAAAGCAAAATATCAACAATAACATAGCTGTTTTTGTCTCCCTAGCCACTGCATGGTCTCTCCCTCACATTTAATGGCTGCAGTGTTCTCTTAGGCCAGCTTCGCTGATCCTGTGACAAACAGGGACTCTGAAGTAATGTCCAGTCTTTACCAGCAGACTGTCTATCCTGCTGACCCTGTGGAAACAAGGAACATATTGACTATATCACAGAACAAATTAAGGGTGTGAGGCTTAACGCAGCCAAGGAAGTGATCATCATGCCATATGTCTGGGAGCCTTGAGCGATGCTTAGGACTCCAGCTTAGAGAGTTTCTCATACTGAACAGTGCACATTTCAAAAAGAAAAAGGAATTGTACAGTTCAGCACTCACCATGTTTCAAGTTTGATAAAAGAATGAATCCTTTCCAGTCTGACTGCCCCCGTGAACATGAGGCTCAGGGACCAGACTAGGGGCACAGATTCTTCAGTGTCTGTGTGTCCTCTCGGCTCATCACTGAGTGTGTGCCTGTGCAATCCCTTCAGTCATGACTGACCCTGTGACCCCACGGACTGTAGCCCGCCAGGCTCCTCTGTCCATGGGATTCTCCAAGCAAGAGTGCTAGAGTGGGATGCCATGCCCCGCTCCAGGGGATCTTCCCCACCCAGGGATCTCACGTCGGCTGCACTGCAGGATGGTTCTTTATCGCTGGCGCCACCTAAGCAGCCCTGACTCACCATGCTCTTACTGTATCTTGCAACAGAAGCCATGCCTAAGAGATGTGCTAATTAAAGTGGCCGTCTGAGGTCTTGGGGTGACACAGCCTGCATTCGAGTCCCGGCCTCGTCCTTCGCTGGCGCGGGAAGCATAGATCTGTTTCCCAACCTCTCAGGCCCTCAGTGTTCTGTTTGGTAAAGTGAGGATCATGGTAGTAGATGTAGGGCACCCCGAACCATGTCCTGTATATAGCCCAGGCTTATTGCTGTGACTGTGACTCATTAGCTGTCCTTGATCCAGATGTTTGGTGAGTTCAGACTGGAAACTTTTTATTGAGACAGAGTGAACATTTGGGCCTTGTGGGCCATAGTGATCTTTACTGTAGCTGTCCACCTCTGATGTGGTAGATGGGGCAGAGGGCAGCTGCAGGGAATAGGTGGCATGGCTGTGTTCTAATAAAACCTTATTTACAAAGCAGGCGGAACATGGGGTTTGTCCTGTAGGGTATTGCTTGAGCCCCAAAGTGCCTTTGGCTGAATCAAGTCATTCTCTAAGCTGCTACAACTTCCACACCAGCTTCCATGCCAGAGCCCATGCCTTTGCCAGACCTGCTACAGCAGAATTGCCAGATATGTTTAAAAAGCAAATGCTGGACTGCACGCTCTGCTCTTGGGGTTGATGGTGAGGCTCTGGCCATTGGTGTTTTATATAGGCTCTCCAGCTGGTTCTCCTGCACAGCAAGGGTGAGACCCACTGATGATAAGCTTTATTGTAGCACTTGTTAGTAAGAGAAAGCAGATTTCCAGACCTCTGCCTGCAAACTCTGATTTGACTCTGGACTGAAGCCCAGGAATCTGTGTTTTTAACAAGTACTCCAAGCGATTCTCATCTTTAGGTGACTTTATGAAACTCACCCTCCCTTTTCTTTTCTTCCATTAAGTAATACTTGATCTGACCAAGAGATGCGATGCAGGGCAGCCGTTGTTCTCGCGGGCCGTGACCACATTTCTGGGGTAGTCACAGACAAAGGAGTTACTTCCAGGGTCAAAATCCTTCTTCCCAGTCAGTACATCAGTGAGGCAGGTGCTGCCCAACGCCAAGAGCCATGTGAACCCTACTGATTTCTCCCCTGTTGACTTCACTGAAGAATCTAGGAAAGCTGCTCACTTTCCTACCTGACCCTACAACACGAGCTGGTCGTGGACGGCTCTGGCCTTTGAGATCTGAGCGGTTGTCCTGGCAAGAGGTTCACGGACCCCTTCAGAGCCCCTCGCCCTCCTCCTGCACCAACTGCAGAGCACATCTGTCACCGGGAGGCAGAAAGCCAACATGTTAATGGAGGTGGAGAGAAGATCAGGAGAACAGAGGTCCCTGTTGGTTTCTTTAAACCACACTCCTTTTCTGGCTTGCTGGTTTCCATGATATCCTCAAATACTTTTACTGCTCAAACCACTCAGCAGCTCTGTTACATGCAGGCAGAAGAATTCCTAACTGCGGTGTGTAAGCCACACTTCTCTCTGTGACAGCGGAGGCGATGGTTCAGGGACACTGTCTTCATAGAGTGGTGTAGGCCTTGTGAATGAGCCAGCCGGCCAGAAAGGCCCTTTTCTGACAGGTTTTAAAAGCACACGCTGTTCTATCCACTGGTCAGAAATAGGATTCCTTCCGTTAATCATGGGCAGAAGTTTTAAAAGAAAATGTAGTTGTCAACTCACGTGGCAGCTACTTTATGAAAATAGTTTTTAAATGCTCTTACAAATGATAACCTTGATGTATTCCAAAATCATCGTGTCAGTAGATCCCAATGAACCAGTGAGACTGGCTCTTCCAGGATTTCATAGCTCTCTGTACTGGGTCTTTTCCTTTTGTTGTTGTCATCCATATATATTTACTCAATATAACACAACTTTCTTATTCCTGATAATTTTTGAAACATCCTGATAATGCTTTAACCACTAATATTTATTAGCTCCTTCATATAAACTCCCCAAACATCCATTTAGTTTTTACCCTTGTAATTCAACATACCCATATTCATCTGTTCTTACTTTCTGTGTTCCTAACTTTTCTGGATCTTCTTTCAGTTTGACTTACAAGGACCTTTCCTGTTGTCACTGGATGATGACCACTTACCAACTAGTGACTATGGCTCTTCATTAATGAAGCAGCTGGTACAGTGGGAAATGCGAAATCAGACCCAGCTTAAAAACTTTCTTCCTTTGTGGACTTGAGTGTATTACCTAATGTCTCTTTGTGTCTTGGTTTCCTCTTGTGTAAAGTATGGATAATAATTCACTGGCTCTCAGGGTTACTGAAAGGATTGAGTTAAGTTATTGTATGAAAGAATGCCAACACAGATCCTTTAACCTGCTAAGTAGTTGTTAAACATCCCCATCCCCTTTTGAAAGCCACAGCTTGGATGTCTCCCCTTGCACAGCTCGGCCTCTAAACGTAAGGGCCTGGGAGCTGCTTCCTTTTGCATTTTATCTCCATCATCTCAGCTTGCTTTAAACATTTCTCCCTGTGTCTGGGCTGCCTTCACAACTGCTGAGCAGTAGAAAGACTCAAAATAGGAATAAAGAATTATTTTTATTTTGATATGCTATAGAGATGGACTGAAAACCACCTAGTTAGACAAACATCCCAGTACCTCTCTCTGAACTTCACCTGGAAATAACACCCTAAGTGGGAAAGAAAAAGTAATTACCATCCATAGACGTTTGGAAGGGAGGAGGGAGACAGAAGTGCGGGGAGGATGGTTTAGTCTTTAAGAATTACATATTGTGGCCTTATGGTGAATCTTCCATTGGAAGTAGGTTCTCAAGTCCATGAAAAATGCCTCTATTGACATATGAGTACTGTCAGAAGTAACCTAGAACACCAAAACCTGTATGGAGGACCGTCCACATGGTATCTCCAGTCCTATGTAGTAACACAGGTATGTGGATGTGTGACGCAGACAACAATACAGACATCATGTATGCCCATCACAGTTGTATCAGGAAGTGTGACTGTGGACAAGGCACTTCTCTGGGTCATTTTGGTTTCCTGCTTCAGTGGGTGACGTACACAGCAGGAGAGCTCAGTGGGAGGGAGGCCAACTGAAGACCCTCATCCCAAGGCCCCCTTCCGTGTTGCTGCTGAGCACCAGCTCAGAAAGGGAGCAGACAGTCGCCGTCTGGTATTTAAGTGGATCGCTTCTATCTCCCGCTCGTCCCCCACATCCGCAGACCGTGCAGTTTTGCTGTGTACGAATGGGTGCATGTACTGTGCGCCGTGTCTCTCTCCGTCCAGTGAAGAAAGCCACCGCTTGTGTAGGTCATTCCTTGCCCACGACTCTGTCACATACCTCAAAGGGCAAGGCCAAAGCACACTACTGCACTATGGAAAATAGTATGGAGATTCCTTAACAGACTGAGAATAGAGTTGCCATATGACCCAGCAATCCCACTCCTGGGCATACATCTGGGAAAGACAAAAGCTTGAATCTGAAAAGATGTGTACACCCCAAAGCACTGTTCATAGTATCCAAGACATAGAAGCAACCTAAACGTCCATCAGTGGATGAATGGATAAAGACGACGTAGCACACACACGCACACACAGAGTGGAATATTACTCAGACATAAAGAAGAATCAAACATTGCTGTTTGAAGTAACATGGATGGACCTAGAGATTATTACACTACGTGAAATGAAACAGAGCAACACGAATATATGACATCACTTATATGTGAAATCTAAACAAATGATACCAAAGAACTTACTTATAAAACAGGAATAGATTCACAGATACAGAAAACAGATATGGTTACCAAAGGGGATGATGGGGCAGGATAAATTAGGAGTTTGAGATTAATAGACACACACTAATAAATGGAGAAAAAAATTTTAAAGAATTTTTTAAAAAATTTTAAATATAAATATATCTGAATCATGTTGCTGTACACCTGAAACTAACACAGCATTGTAAATCAACTATACTGAAATTTTTAAAATATAGGTAGATACACAAAATTGTCTATAATTTTTGCATTGAAGTATAGTTGACAGGAGGAGAAGGGGATGACAGAGGATGAGATGGTTAGATAGCATTATCACCAACTCAATGGTCATGAATTTGAGCAAAATCTGGAAGATCATGAAGTACAGGAAGGCCTGGCACACTGCAGTCCATGGGGTTGCAAAGAGTGGGCTATAACTTAGCAACTGAACAACAACAAGATACATTAAGAAGAATGCTTTTTTTTCAAGTTAATGAAATTTTAATAACATTGCCTATATTCGTGAGTATCTTAACAGAACCATTGGCCAAGAATCTTAAACTTTAAACCTGAAAAATCTAATGCATAGCACAGTAAAACAGGGGCTGATTCAACCAACAGACAGAAGAGCATGTCTGGAGCAGATTTCTGGAAGCAAAGGGCCCCCCTCCCTGGGGAGAACAGCCCTTGTTTGCAGCACTGCGTTCCCTGGGGGAGGGCTCCGTCCACCTTGTGCCTTGGGCATGAAAACAGTGGAAAAGGCCAGTTCCTTAGTTTCTCTTGCTTTTTGTAGGGAGGGGCTTATATGCAAACTCCCAGGTGCTCAGAAAGCCAAATGCGCAGAAGTCATGCCTATCCTGAATGGTGGTAAACCCCAGACAAGTAAGAAGTCCCTCCTTTCCCCTCTGAAGAAATCCAATCATTTGAGAGAACGGCCACAGGTTAAACATGAGTGCACTGACTGTGTGCGTTCAAAATGACCTTTCAAAACCGAACTCCCTGAGACAGGAGAGAACTCTGACTTTCAAGAGAGTAGAACAGTATGTTGCAGAAACAATCAGCAGTGCTTAAGGAATCAAGCCTTCTAGTCACAACAGAGGCAGTTCCCCAGTGCTGGCTCTAAGGAAGATATCCATAGAACTGTTGACATGGGCATAGATTGTGCAAATCCACTACCCCAAAGGAATTTCCTGGTGTTTTTTTTAAAGACCAGTAAATGGTACGTTTTGGGTGGGTGACTGATTTGTACAATATCATTCCATTTACGTAGAGTGGGTGATTGGCTCAGAAGCTCGGTGAATATATTCAGATCTCTTTTGACTAGATTGGCCTGGAAACACCATTTTGCCTTTTCTCTTTTATGGAGATACAGCTGGTCACATCGCCGAGTTCGCCCGCTGCTTCCAACTTGGCAGACAGTGAAGGCAGGTGCCGCTGCGCTGAAGCGCTCCTGTGCTTGGACTGAGGAGGACCGACGGAGCCCCCTGGGAGGGTCTAAAGTTACAGCTTGAGGGAGTATTTTTGTCCTGAACAGTTGTTTTGTTTTGACTAGTTTCCTTTACATTTTCCTAAGGAAACAACAAGAATACCTCTAACAGCTAGCCAGCTTTGGAAGTTTCTTTCCTTCAATCATTCACAGGGGAGAAAACCCTCTTCTGCCAGGGAGAGAATGGGAAAAAAAAAAATGGTTTCACATCACCAAAAAGAAATCTTCCAACATCTTGGAACACTTTTCCTTTAAGAGCCTCATTTCTTTTTCTGCAGCTGCTTTCATCTCTTTGATACATAAGGGTACCCTAAGTTGAATCTATAAACAGAACACGCTAATTAAGAGTAATTGCTTTGGAGATTGGTCCAGACGATTCAGCATTATATGCATGTTCTTCTCAGATATCCATTAACAGCTAATAAGATACTACAGATGTGCCAGTCTGTTTCCTGTTTCCGTCTATTGTACCTTTATTGCTGTATATGGACCAATCGGATGGGCGGAACAATAAGTGGATGTCCTTTTGCTCCCTGAGCCTGTCTCAAAGGAACGTTTGTTATCAGATTGCTTTTTCTGTTTAGTTTCACGTCAGTATGCTCACGGAGAGAACAGAGCAGTGAGAGAGTCTTCTGTTGCTTTCCCTTTCTTCATTTCTGCAACCTAACTGGTTTAGTGTTTCCTTAAATCGCTTTGTATAGACTTTTTAGAAGATGTAATGCAAATATGCCTGAGCCTCATGAGCAGAGGGAAAGTGACATTCTTCCTCCTGCTCTCTTGAAAAGAAGTTTCCATCTAAATGTTTTTAAGTACTTAGAAATTCAGTACGAATATCATGTTGCTATATTTGACTGATTTACACTTGAGACTTGGTAAAAAGCCTATGAATTATTCATTCCCAAGTGATTCTATAAGCCAGAACACTAGAAATCACATTCCCCACTGAATTTTATGAAGTGAAATAGTTTAAATACTCTCTAGATATGTGGATATCTATAGAGTTGGTTTTCCCTCTGATTTTAAATCGCCATGGTTTCAACTCACTTGCTTTTTTAGTTTAGGATAATTCAGTTAAAGATCTCACCCTTTTCTGCACTAAACCTGGTTAACATATTTATGTGCTAAAGCCTTTTTACTTTAGGATAATTTAGTTAAAGATCTTACCCTTTTCTGCACTAAACCTGGTCCAAACTGTTATGCTATGAAGTAGATTAGAAATTGATACCTTTTGTTCCTCTTATGTCCAAAGATGTTTTACTCTGTTGTGAAGATAAAACAACAGAGGGGAAAGTATTTATTGGCTTTCTCTTTAAATGGAACTAAAAGTGAGAAGAAGTAAACTATAGTTTATTAGAATTAACTACTACACCTAGAGAAGGAAACAAATATACTGTTCCCTGAAACTGTGTATTTTTCATTTTATACTTATATGTATAATATGTTTGTGCACACATACCCTTGCACACACAGTGATACCAACTCGCCTGGCACATTAAAACTAGTTGTAATATTAAAAGATTCTACAGTTCTTATATTATGGAGTCCACAGATTTGCGTCTTAGCAGCTAACTTTTTATGAGAGCACATTAAACTCATTTAAAATGTTACTTAGGGCGGTAGCACTTTGACCTATATGCTCATAAGAATTCATAGACCGAACAAGGTCGGATAGGTTCACTAGCTTGATGGCACTTCCCAAGTATATCTGAAGCCTTTTTGAATATGTGGGCAAACTGTCTGAGACAAGAGGAGAATTGACGTTCCCCAGGGGAAGAGCACAGACAAGTGCCTAGTCTGTGAATTGGTACCATTCATCCCTGCTTTCAGGGAGTTCTCCATCGCTTCTTCTGCATTCATGATCCAGACCATCCAAATAATAGACATGGGTGGACCCCTATGGGAGTATTCAGTAGAGGAAAGGTATCCTGAGTTATCTTTTGCCAAGAAGTGTGCTCAACAATTCTGCACCCATAGAGGCACAGAGAAGCGTTTTGCTTTGTGCACATCATTCCCAGACTCTTAACGAGACATTTCCAAATCAGGTTTGTCATAAAAATACCACTGATACTGGGATTAACATAAACACACTACTGTATGTAAAACAGATAATCAACAAAGATGTATTTTATAGCACAGGGAGTTATGCTCAATATTTTGTAATAACCTATAAGGGAAAAGAATCTGAAAAAGAATATACATATGCACACATTTATATATGTATAGCAATAACTGAATTACTTTATTGTACACCTGAAACTAAACAAACTGCATTGTAAATCAACTGTACTCCAATAAAGAAAAAGACATCAGTTCAAAAAAGAAATATCACAGTCTGTCCTCCAAAATGTGGCTCTAAATTCCAGTCCCTACTAAGAGCACACAGAGATGAGTTCTTCACTGAGTATAAAGTAACCTGAACTCAAATCCATTTGTACAACTTCTGCTTTTACCAAAGGACTGGTCAGAAGCTAACAGTTCAATAAGGTTAAGGTTGGAAAGTCATGCCTTTAATTTCTGTGGGCATCAGGCTGATACATATGGCTGTAATTAAACATTTAATTATCTTCTATTAAATAACTTGTTTTGATAAGTGTACTTGTTAAGAACCTTGGGTCAGCATGTGTTAAGTACCATCTATGGCCTGACCACCCAGACCTGAGCACCTGTGGGAGGAATTCCTCTCCCCAGGGAGCTAGGGTCCTGTGGAGGAGTCAACAAACTCCAAGTTTCCTTGTTTGTTCAGAGTATTTTTGTTGGGTTCTGAATTGCATAGATCTGTTAAGGGTTGGAGGGAAGAAATAGTTTTGAGGGAAATCAAAATATGTACTTATGTTAAATTGGAAATGACCCTTAGAAGAAGCAAAATGTAAAGTCTCAGTTAATTAGTAATATCATCTTTCTCCTGCTGATTCGCCATAGAGGATTTGCCCAAAAGGACAGCCCTCATTATAGCTGTTGGTTGAACTGTTTTGAGGAGGTAGCTCTGTTCATGAGAGGGATGAAAGATAATTCAAAACTGGAGTTACTTGAGGAAGGGAAAATCATGATTTGTCCTTGATGACTCCTGGCTGTTTGTCTCCTTTGTCTGAATTACAGATGATTTGTAACCCAGGGTTGGAATGGGCCAAGGAGGGTGCTCTCCTCAGGCACACACACAGTCTAAGAGGCCACCAGAAAACTCAGCAACCAAGCTGATACCTTTAATGCAGCATTTTTCTTTAAAAAATCAAAATTAGTGCAAAAAACTCCACAATGGAAAAAATACCAAAACTGGAATAGGACCAGCTCAGTGTTATCACCCATTGTTCACCTGGACCTGGCCTCATGCCCACCTTTCTCTCAACTGCCACAGCACTTTGTTCCCTGTTCACTAACAGGCAGGTTCCGTGGTGTGTCCTGGTCATCTGCATCTGTGTCATATCGACCGTGTGGATCATGTCTGGGACTTTAGGTACCAGGCTGTGTCTGCCTTGAGACCCCTTGTTTTACCCAGTGTTGTACGCTGTGCATCGCAGCGACTCGCTAAGTGCTGACAAATCAGAGAACTCAGCAAATGAGAGCTCAGAACCAGTGATGTTCAGTGAGCCTTCCCAGGGCTGTGTCTGAAAAGGGCTAAGAGACAGTAGAGAATCCACACCACAGGAAAGCCTTTTGCATTGGCGGGTTTATCTTTGTATACCTTTCCCTTTGATTGCATTCATTCTAAATTACTCTGTTATATGACCATACTGATTTTTAAGGGCCCAGCTATGTTGGGGTGCACAATTAGAGATACCTTATTTTATTCCGTCTTCTATAGGATTTTGACTTGTTTAAACATCTCATGAACATCTCAGCGAGTATGTGCCGCCTTGGATTACTCATCCAAAGCTGCGTCCCTCCTCCATGAAACCTGTTGCTCCTGGTCTTTCCCCATCTTGATGAAGGGCACAATCATTCCTTTCATTTCTAAAACCAGAATTCTGGAGTTGACCTTGACTCTTGACTGTCTTTAATGTCCTGTGTCCAAGCCAGGTCTGGTTCTATTCATTCTGCTCCATTAATAGCTTTTGGGTTTCTCATGGCCATGGACCATGGCCATCGTCTCTTGTCCAGTTGTCCAGCCTTCAGTCTTTGACATCAAGATCAAAGACTGATGATATCTCTCCCCTTGTTCAAACCTGCTGAAGACTCGGTGGCCATTTCCCTTGGGAGAACAGCCCAGTCTCCATAGTGATGTGCTCAGGGCCTCCTCCGTCTAGTTCCTTCCTTTTCAGGGCCACCTGACCCAATGGCACAATGCTCTGGCTGAGACTCTGCACTTCCCCTGTTCTGTGCAGGGGACCCTGCCTCCAGCTCAGTGGTCACCCTTCCCCCACCAGCTCTGAGTCGCTTTAGGGGCTCTCCTCCATGTTCTCCTGATGTGAGGTTCATGCCTCTGTCAGAGGGTGGCACAAACTCTGATGGGTTGGGAGAGTCCCCTCTAGGCTGTGAACTGTTTCAGGCCTGTATGTGGCCTGAGTGTGTCCTTTCACATGCTAGCACCACGGCGTAGAACCTGCCGTAAAGCAGTCACTCACGTGTTGTGCGTGCTGCCCTTCAGTTGAGTCGAACTCTTGGCAATCCTGTGCGCTGTAACCACCCAACTCCCCTGTCCATGCGATTCTCCAGGCAAGAATCCTAGGATGGGTTGCCTTGCCCTCTTCCAGGGGATCTTCCCGACCCAGGGATCGAACCTGCATCTCTTAAGTCTTCTGCATTGGCAGGTGGGTTCTTTACCACTAGCGCCACCTGGGAGGCCTAGTCATTCATGAAACTTGCCCAGGTCATCCAGTCACTTGTTAAATTATCTCATTCTTGCATTCAGTACCCTTCTACCCATTCTAATTGCCATCTTCTAGTTTAGATTTTTACCACTGGGTTCTCTCTACAAAATGTATTTTATATCCTATCTACACTATCGCTACTCTCTGCAGCTCTGTCTGCTGAATTCCTTCTTGTGTCTTTCCATATCCGTCTTCCACGGTCTCCACTCCATCAAAGCTTTTCTGCTTTCCTACGCACAAGGTAACCCCTCCCTTCTTTGACGGGTTTCTTCCCTTCTGCTCCCACCTCCCCCAACCCATACACTTGATTTGCATTATATTGATATAATTCACTTACCAGTCACCATTCCCTTGTTAGATTGTGGGTAGGGATGGTTCCTCCCTCACTCTGTTCCCTGACGGGTCTAGCTCAGTGCTTTGATCATAGAAGGGGCTCAGAATTGAATTGGAACTGAACACAATTGAATAAACTATCCATTTGTGGAATAATTTGCTTTAGAGTTGCCAGAATTAAATGGCCACTCCAGTGGCAATATTACTCTAACTCACTAACATCATTTGACCCACCCAGGAGCTAGTTAATTAAGTAGGTGGATTAAAAATATAATCTGCTCGAGGAAGACTGTTTTGGCAGGAACCCATACACTTTTTTTTTTTTTTTTTGAAACCATAAGCTTCTTTCAGCTATAATTTTCTCTCGCTTTCCACCCCAAATAGCAATCGGACTCTTTGCACATGACCACTGATGACGGGCTGAAGGATCCCAGGCCATACACCTGTGTGCCAGATGTGCTCTGCAGGCTGTGTGCTAGCCCTGTCCATCTGCAAGGCC
Source organism: Antilocapra americana (assembly GCA_007570785.1). Lineage (NCBI taxonomy): Eukaryota > Metazoa > Chordata > Mammalia > Artiodactyla > Antilocapridae > Antilocapra > Antilocapra americana. Next base: position 2,525,290 of record ML660776.1, on the reverse strand, counting down.
TGCCCCATGCTGGCTCCTTTCTATAGCAAAAAGGGCCTGAGTCCCCAGCCTTTTTACTTGATGGTTCCCTGGTGCTTGCCTGTTTTCCTTAACTTAAAACCCCCTTCATTGAATTTCAATGTATTGGGTGACCTTTGCCAACCCAGGAGGCCTTAGTGCATTTGCTTATCCATGAATCGACTTTTTCTCTGCGTGTTTGGTTTTTGCCTGGTGCTTCCTTTTTTTTTTTTTTTTTCTGACTCCTCTCTCACCACTTGTGGGACTGCTGTTTGGTCTTCTGTAGCCAAACCTGCCACATCAGCATCAGTAGTGGTTAATAGCTGATCAGATCCTTGGAATTTCCATGTGGCTCCCTAAGAAGAGTGTCATATGATATTGAATGTAGCCTGAGCTTGAATGAATGGGATTCTGTAACAAATGGATCTGTATTGATGGGTGCTGGAGACAGGACAGCTTTGTGATCTTCTTTGTTCCTGAAAGAATGCCTCTGCAACTGAATCTGGCCCATTTCTATGCCAGTGTGCTAATAGTTGTGGAATCTCATTCATCTCAACGGAGGCCAGTTAGCTCTGGAATCCCATCTGTTTGAGTGGATGCAGTAAAATGTCATGGAAATGCGGCCATTCACTCACATCACCAGCGAGAGCTTTCTCACTGTTCATTTTCCTTCATTTTAAGTGACTCCCTCCAATTACACAGATTCTTGCACCAACTGGGAAAAAAAAAAGGCATTTGGAGTTTTCATTAATTTTTCATTCTGATTTTAAAGTGCTTGTCCACAAAGAGAGAATTAAACAGTTACAAAAATACACACAGTCTAAATGGAGATGCTCTCATCCCTCCAACAGATTCAAAAACTGCCTCAGCCAGATTTTGCCAGTCCTTTTTAGCATAAGATGCCCAAGGCTGTGTTTTGGCCCAGAGGAATTTTTAGGCTGATTTTTTTTTTTTTTTTTGCTCCTGAAAATAGAGTTTAAGCGATAGAAAAACAGGATGAGTCTTAACGAGAACAGGGGTAAAGGAGGTGCTGTCTCTCACAGATTGCTGGGCTGACGCAATAGTTAAGAATGTGGCAGGCCTTCCAGTCAAAGCCCTGGCTGGCTGGCCCACAGAAAAGCTGGAGCCAGTCTGTCTGTAGACTGTGGCAGGAGCTTGTAAAATCAGTGAGTAGGAAATAAGGACCATTTTCATACATTTGTCATTTCCCTAAGAAATTTCCTAAATTGACTTTAAAAAAGAATGTATATTTATGTATTAAAACATTACATCTTATATGCTTAGATAGATGGATAAACAGCACAGAAAAAAAGATGATTTGCTAAAAATAAGCGTGAGGAAACAGTAGATGTTGTTCTGCTCTGGCTTAATCAATTGATCAAATAATGCTTAAAGCTGTCAAGCATTTTCGTGTTCTCAACAGTATTAAGAATAATTAATGCTTCCTATGTGCCACAGTTTTAACAACTTTACATACATTGGCTCATTTATTCCTTGTCACGGATTTGTGAATTAAGTCTGGTTATTGTTCCCATGTCGTAAATCAGGAAGCTGAGACTCTGTGACACAGAGACTTCACTCTTTGCTTTTTAATGGATTGGCCAAAGAGCTCCTTCAGTTTATTCAGTAAAAATAAAAAGACACATTTTCACTTTCACCAAGAACTTTATTGAACAATGCATTCGCCGTTTTGTCCCACTACCTTCTGCCATTTTTTCAAAAGCTTCATAATTCCATCTACCCAAAACTTTTTATCTTTTTGAGCAAATAGCTATTCCAGGTGCCTTTTACTGTCTTCCAGGAAATTGGAATTTTTTTCCATTAAGTGAACTTTATAAAGGCCAAAAGAAATGGACATCTGAAGATGCAATATCTGGGGATATAGTGGGTGAATCAGAACTTCCCAACCAAACAGTAACAGGTTTTGCCTGGTCATTAAAGAAACATGCAATCTTGTATTATCCTCATGGAAGAGTGTGTATGTTTGCTGACTGATTCTGGATGTTTTACACTGAGTACTGCTTTAACCTTTTTTCCTCTCCTCTCTCACTTTCATCAAGAGGCTCTTTAGATCCTCTTCACTTTCTGCCATAAGGGTGGTGTCATCGGCATATCTCAGATTATTGATATTTCTCCCAGCAACCTTGATTCCAGCTTGTGCTTCCTCCAGCCCAGTGTTTCTCATGATGTACTTTGCATATAAGTTACATAATCAGGGTGACAATATACAGCCTTGATCAACTCCTTTCTCAATTTTGAACCAGTCTGTTGTTTCATGTCAGGTTCTAACTGTTCCTTCTTGACCTGCATACAGGTTTCTCAGGAGGCAGTTAAGGTGGTCTGGTATTCCCATCTCTTTCAGAATTTCCCACAATTTGTTGTGATCCACATAGTCAAAGGCTTTGGCATAGTCAATAAAGCGGAAATAGATGGTTTTCTGGAATTATCTTGCCTTTTCGATGATGCAGCGGGTGTTGGCAATTTGATCTCTGGTTCCTCTGCCTTTTCTAAATCCAGCTTGAACATCTGGAAGTTTTTAATTTACATACTGTTGGAGCCTTGCTTGGAGAATTTTGAGCATTACCTTGCTAGCGTGAGAGATGAGTGCCATTGCACAGTAGTTTGAACATTCTTTGGCATTGCCTTTTTTTGGGATTGGAATGAAAACGGACTATTTCCAGTCCTGTGACTATTGCTGAGTTTTCCAAATTTGCTGGCATATTGAGTGCAGCACTTCCACGGCATCATCTTTTAGGATTTGAAATAACTCACCTGGAATTTCATCACCTCCACTAGCTCTGTTTGTAGTGATGCTTCCTAAGGCCCACTTAGCTTCTCATTCCAGGATGTCTGGCTCTAGGTAAATGATCACACCATCGTGATTATCTGGGTCATGAAGATCTTTTTTGTACAGTTCTGTGTATTCTTGCCATCTCTTCTTAATAGCTTCTGCTTCTGTTAGGTCCATACCGTTTCTGTCCTTTATTGTGCCCATCTTTGCATGGATTACTCCCTTGGTATCTCTAATTTTCTTGAAGAGATCTCCAGTCTTGCCCATTCTATTGTTTCCCTCTGTTTCTTTGCATTGATCACTGAGGAAGGCTTTCTTATCTCTTCTTGCTATTCTTTGGAACTCTGCATTCAAATGAGTATATCTTTCCTTTTCTTCTTTGCCTTTTGCTTCTCTTCTATTCTGCGCTATTTGTCAGACCTCCTCAGACAACCATTTTGCCTTTTTGCATTTCTTTTTCTTGGGGATGGTTTTGATGACAGCTTCCTGCATCAGTGTTATAAAACTCTGTCCATAGTTCTTCAGGCACTCTGTTGATCAGATCTAATCCCTTGGATCTATTTGTCACTTCCACTGTATAATCGTAATGGAGTTATGATTTAACACCCTTACGGCAGAAAGCAAAGAGGAACTAAAGAGCCTCTTGATCCGAGTGAAAGAGGAGAGTGAAAAGGCTGGCTTAAAACTCAACATTCAAAAAAGGCATGGCATCCGGTCCCATCACTTCATGGCAAATATTTCCATGGGAAACAATGAAAACAGTGACAGATTTTATTTTCTTAGACTCCAAAATCACTGCAGATCATGACTGCAGCCATGAAAATAAAAGATGCTTGCTCCTTAGAAGAAAAGCTATGACCAACCTAGACAGCATATTAAAAAGCAGAGACATCACTTTGCTGACAGTGGTCCTTCTAGTCAAAGCTATGGCTTTTCCAGTAGTCATACTTGGCTGAGAGCTGGACCGTAAAGAAACCTGATGCTTTTGAACTATGGTGTTGGAGAAGACTCTTGAGAATCCCTTGGACTACAAGGGAATCAAACCAGTCCATCCTAAAGGAGATCAGTCCTGCGCATTCATTGGAAGGACTGATGCTGAAGCTGAAGCTCCAATGTTTTTGCCACCTGATGTGAAGAAGTGACTCATTGGAAAAGACCCTGCTGCTAGGAAAGACTGATGGCAGGAGAAGGGGACGACAGAGGATGAGATGACTGGATGGCATCACCAACTTGATGAACATGAGTTTGAGCAAGCTCTGGGCGTTGGTGATGGACAGGGAAGCCTGGCGTGCTGCAGTCCATGGGGTCGCCAACTTCAGACACAACTGAGAGACTGGACTGACTGCCTGACCACTTTCAGTTGGCCTGCCTGGGATCCGTACTGTTTGGAGGTGATCGTTTGCTTTTCTGGAAGGAGCTCATAACAGGGAACTCCCTTCCAGTCTCACCGCATCTGCGTCACCTTTGGATTGAGACCAGCCCGCGGGGTGGCTGGTGGAGGTTCCCCCGCTTGCCCCGTAATCTCTCCCCTCCCTCATTGTTGTACAGTCTCCACCTTTCATCACCCATCACAACTTGTTTTAAAAGTGGAACATTTTCATTGTGTTTAAGTAAAGAATCACATGCAGAAATAGGTCAAGAAGGTTTCTTTTGCTTAACTTATGAGAAACTCAAACAGCAAAACCATGAACATAACCGAGGTGGTGCAGTGACTTTCAAAGCTCAATGTGGATGTTTTGAACATGTCAGCTATCCCCCGCCTGGTGTAATATTGATCATTCTCAGTACCTTGATTTGATCGCTGTCAATCTCAGCTGGTCTACCCGACCGTGGAGCATCCCTGCCAGATGCCTCCAACACAAAACACCGCAAACCACTTCTGATGTGTTTGATCAGTCTCAGCACCTTTTCCATACACTGCACAAATCTTTTTTGGCATTTCAGTTTCATTTTTACCCTTTTTGAAATAATAAAGCATAATATGCCAGAAAGGTTGCCTTTTTTCTCTCATCTTCAGTATCAAAACGGCTACACAAAAATTCACCAAACTTGATCTTGTTTTTTTAAATGCATGCTGATATGACGGCTGTCACAGTATAACCTAACAAAGTTGTTTCAGATGAAGTTAAAGACGACTGAGCACTACTCGAGCCATCCTACAGAAGAAGCCAAATGAACGTTTTGGCCCACCCAGTACATGAGCTTTATTATCATTGGCTTCCTGGAATAAGACTCACCTGTTTGTTCTCAAGGTGTGAATTCACAAAGCAGTGAACCTTCCAGTTCTAGTCGCACATGCAGTAACTGATGCCACAGATTCTCACTGGTTTACAATGTCTATCATTAGACACATTCTGAATTAAAACTTTTCGAAAATGTGGATTTCTTGATTTGAAAAGAATTTAACAGTTTTAACAATTTTTTAAACAAAATTTAATATCACATCATGGCATTTCCACCCATCATGTGATATTTAAACACGCAGTTTCCTCCCCAAATAGATAAGCAGCTAAGAAACATTGCAGTTCCTGCATTACCAGCCAAACTAGCAAAATAATACTGCTGTACTTTCTTACAAACTTCCCATCTCCTGACTCTGTCCTGAGGAGTGGGCTGCCATAATCTCACCTGGAGATCACACCATCACTCTGTAGCATATATAAAACCAGATCATGCTTCAATAATTAGAATGATGTGATCATTAAAATGGTAATTGTTTAAAAATATCCTTTTATAACAATGCCATATGATTCAGTTCTTACCATATCACCATCCCTTGTAAGCTCTGTCATGTATTAAAATGAGTGTTACTGGTTTCAGGGATGATCCTTTGAGAAGCTATAGACCTTACTCCAACAGTGCTACTCATGATCAAAGTGTCTTTGGATTCTTTTTGTAATTTCCTAGTTTATTTCTTTATTTATTGAAGTATAGTTGATTTATAGTGTTGTATTAATTTCTGCTGTACACCAAAGTGATTCAGTTATGCATGTGTGTATATATGTATATGTGTATATATATATATATATATATTCATTTTTTGTAATCTTTTCCAATATGCTTTTTTGTGGGGTACTGAATACAGATCTCTGTGCTCTATAGTGGGACCTTGCTGCTTATCTACTCTGCATACAGTAGCTTACATCTGCTGACCCCAATGTCCCAGTTCCTCTCTCCTCCAATTCTGTCCCCCTTGGTGACCCCCAGTCTGTTCTCTGGGTCCATGATTCTCTTTATGTTTCATCGATAGGTTCATTTGTATCCTATTTTAGATGCTACATATAAATGATATCATATGGTATTCGTCTTTCTCTGTCTGACTTACTTCACTTAGTATGATTATCTCTAAGTCCATCCATTTGCTGCAGATGGCATTATTTCATTCTATTTATGGCTATGTACCCTTTCCATTGTATATACGGGCCATATCTTCTTATCCATTCCTCTGTCGATGGACATTTAGGTTGCTTGCAGATTTTGACTGTTATGAAAAGCGAATGTATCTTTTTGAATTGTGATTTTGTCTGGATACAAAGCATTAATTTATTAAGGAAGGTGCCTATTCTTCATCCTTAGGAGAGATTGCTTTAAAAATATAATTTCAGAAGAAAGTCTAGTCAACATGGGCAGGGGAAATTTGGAGTCAGTAATGGAAGTGTAAATATAAAGTCATGAAATGATTACTGTTCATTTAGTTATCACATACACTTTGAAACACCTGTGCCTTAAAACGCTACCATTTCATTTCTTCCTAATGTCACAGTCTGGTGAGATCAACAAGCCTGGCACCAGGCTCCCACCAGGCTGTGGCTCTGCTGTCTCCTAGGCTGTCAGAGTTTTTATGGACCTTCTGCGTCCAGCCAGCAGTGAGAGGAGAGACAGTGAGGGGGAGGTTTGGGGACCAGCCCAGAGATGGCACACGCCCCATCTGCCCCACTGCACCACCAGAGCTCAGAGTCACAGCCCCAGGGAACTGCAGGAGGCATCAGGAGATGCCGTTCGCTTGTGGGTCTGGAAGGGAAGGCAAATGGGACTCGGCAAGGACATAGCGGTGTCTCTGCCACCCTGCTTCTCAGAGTGTTCTTCGCCAAACATGTTCCAAACATATCTTGAAAAATAATAGAATAATGTCTTTTAGTTGAAGTATAATTGATTTACAATATCATATTAGTTCCAGGTATATAGGTATCTGTACACACACACACGCACGCACACACAGGCTTGCACATATATTTGTTTTCCTCTTCTTTTCCCTTGTAGAATATTACAAAATATTGAGATAGTTCCCTCTGCTATATGGTAGGACTTTGCTGGTTATATATTTTACATGTAACAGTATGTAGTATATGTTCAGAAAACTACAAATGAACTTATTTCTGTAATAGAACGAGACTCACAGACATATAATCGAAGCGTGACCTGAATGAATCGCTGAATCACGTACTGTAACTGCTGCCGAGGATAAGGGCCTCTGGTAGCTTTATTATGCTGGCTCTATGTTTTGTCCACATTGCATACATGATTCCATTCAGATGATATAAGCAAAGCTGTTTCAAGACTTTTTTTTTTTTTTTTGTCTCTCAAGCAGCTCTTAAAGGGTTTTTTTGACAAATGGGATGGAGAGGCAGAGTCAGGGGGGCATGGAACTGGGGGCCGTGCAAGAAAACTGCCAGACTTCGGAAGAAGAAAGCCTTGGGTTGGCTTATAAAGGAAATAAGCTCTTTCCTGATGGGGAAGATCAACTTCAGTGTTCAAATGAGGTTAAATATTTTCTTTTTATTCTAGATACTATCTTTCTTTTTCTCAGAAAGAAGAAAGGATATTTCGCACATCTTTATTTGTAAGAAATAGGTTGCTGCCTCCTTTCTTCTAGTCCCAAGTCTCTTGAGAGCCAGAGATAGAGTAATTAAGATAATCATGGAAACTGTTACTAAAAAAAAGTAAACGAAAAATAATAAAAAGAATAAAACACTAAAATTTTCTATTTTTGCTCCAGACACTCTCTAGAGACACACGCACGCATAAGTTGTCTTATTCCTTCCTTTATCTGCCTCCATTCTATCCATTTCAGGTTAAGTAGCACTATTGGATATGTGCAGATTGTGGTCATTTTCATAGGTGCTCTGAGGCTGCAGGTAAATAAATGACTATGAATGATTATTATATTATGTGGCAGAAAGGCAAAATAGTCAAATAAACATTTTAAACAGGTATTTGGGAGTGGTTGTACATTCTTAACAAAGATCCTGCACACTCTTGCATTTTGTATGTGGGTTTTATTTTTCCTTTTCGACTGTGCTTTGCTCTGCAGCTAGCCAGATTTTGGTTCCTGGACCAGGGATCAAACCCCTACCCCCTGCAGTGAAAGTGTGAAGCGCTAACCACTGGACGACCAGGGAAGCCCCTTTGCCTCTTCTTTTGACCTGGCTCTGACCCCTGGCCTCTTCCAAAGCTCACGTCTTCTCTAGAACTGGCATGGCTGGGCATCTTCTCTGCTTCCATGTTGTAGGGCATTTCAGTAGCCAGTGGTGAGCATCTTCAAGTTTACTTCCCAGACAAACACCAAACATTGGGTTTTTCTCCTGGGGAAAATTCTATTTTGATAAAGCTGATAGATTGACTCCAGGGTAGGAATGATGTTAACGTTTACGGTTTATGTTCTTGAGCAGGTATGTTCAGGCTCGGAGTGAGCCGATGTGTTAGTTTCCTATTGTCATGACAACAAATGACCATAAACCCAGTGGTTTGTAAAGCCACCCACAAATATCCTCTTACACCTCTGTGGCTCACAAATTGGAATTCAGTCTCACTGGGCCAAAATCGAGGTATGAACAGTCCCCTCCGGAAGATCTGAGAAGAGAATCAGTTTTCCTGTCTTTTTCAGCTTCCAGTGGTCGCCTGTTTGCTTGGCTTTGGGCCCCTTCTTCCCCTTTACTAGCAAGTCACTCCATTCTGCTTGTATCATCGTGTCATCCCTTCTCCTCTTGTGTCATTAAATCTCCCATTGCCTTCCTCCTTTAAGGAACCTTCTGATTACACTGGGCTACCAGATAATCTAGGATAATCTTCTCATTTCAAGAGCCTTACTTTGTTTAATTTTATTGAAGTATAGTTGATTTTCAATGCTGTGTTAATTTCTTCTGTACATCAAAGTGGCACAGTTAACATATACATATTCTTTTGTGTGTGTGTTGTGATCTCTTTTCTTTAGTTTTCATCTGCAAAGTCCTTTTTGCCACATAAGAGAATATTCCCAAGTTCCAGGGTTAGGGCAGATACCTTTGGGGGCTGTTATTCAGCCCCCCATAGCTGGCTCAAGGCAGCTGTTCTGCAGAGCATAAGTCCATATCTTCTATGGTCTGAATGGTTGAGTACCCCTTTGATTCCACATGCTGAAATTCTTATCCTTGAGGCGATGACATTAGGAGGCCTTTTGGGGGTGATGCAAATGCAAGGGTAGAGCCCTCGTGATTGAGATTAGTGCCCTTATAACAGAGGTCTCAGAGATGCAGCTTGCCACCTCTACCATGTGATGACTCAGCAAGGAGGTACAGGCGATGAACCAGGGAGATGAGGGCCCTCCACACAACAGGACCATGTAGGCACCTTGATTCTCCAGCCTCCAGAATTGTGATATGTGCATTTCTGTTGTTAACTCACTGCAGACTATGGTATGTTCTTCTAGCATACCTCTGAAACTGACAGCAGCAAGCTCCTCTTCACGGTGGGACTGCAAGTCAGTGACACGCTCACGTCTCCAGACTTTCTTCACGATCGCCCAGCTCAAAAATGTCAGCCTCTTCCATCCCTCTGCCCGTCCACTTTTCCCAGTGCATAGTCTTGTGTGTGCCTCTTTTCAGAGCTAGTTTCGTGTGTAAAAATATCTTGGTCACGTCTTTTTTTTTTTTTCCCCCAAAATGTTGAATATTTTAAGTAGTGAATGTAAATTTATTAACAGAATCCCTTCCAGGGAGGAATAAAAATAGATAAGAATATTTAAACTACTGAATTAAGATTTTAAGAAAATGCGTAAGAATCAAAGAAGGAGAAAAGGAACTCCCCTAAATATGAGTAAGGGATAAGAATCCAAGCCCGGGAGTGGTCAGTACCCAGACTTGATCCTGACAGAGGCCCCAGAGATGAGACCCTTCTAAGAGAAATGATTGCAGAGCACCCTGGTGAGGCCGGGCCTGTGTCCAGGGACAAAGGCCAGGGAAGTCAGGCATGCAGGTGACCTGGACTCAGACCTTGGCCGTCATCAGCAGAACCTTTGTGGACCGAGTCTACCTGCATTGGTTGGTTGGTTGGTTGGTTGGTTGGTTGATGTACCTATTTCTCATTTTTAATTATTAAGATGTAATTCACATTGGAATGCTGTTCTTAACACTATGGATAACCTTATTTCTATGGAAAATGTCATGACTATTTTTGATAGAAATTTCATTAAGTATGTAGACTGCTTTGGGTAGTATGGATAATTTAATGATATTATTTCTTCCAATCCATGAACACAGGATATCTTTCCATTTATTTGTATTATTTTCCGTTTCCTTCCTCAGTGTCTTATAGATTTAAGAGTATAGGCCTTTCACCTCCTTGGTGAAATTTGTTCCAAGTATCCTACTCTTTTTTATTTAATTGTCAATGAGACTATCTTCTTGATTTATCTTTCAGATAATTCATTATTTGTGTACAGAGGTGCAACAGATTTCTGTACATTAATCTTATATCTTGCAATTTTACTTAATTCATTTATGAGTTCTACTATTTAGAGTTTTCTATACATAGTATAAAAACTACCACACAAACTACTACACAACTGCACTCATCTCACATGCTAGCAAAGTAATGCTCAAAATTCTCCAAGCCAGGCTTCAACAATATGTGAACTGTAAAATTCCAGATGTTCAGGCCAGTTTTAGAGAAGGAAGACGAACCAGAGATCAAATTGCCAGCATCCATTGGATCATCGAAAAAGCAAGAGAGTTCCAGAAAAACATCTATTTCTGCTTTATTGACTATGCCAAAGCCTTTGACTGTGTGGATCACAATAAACTGTGGAAAATTCTGAAAGAGATGGGAATACCAGACCTGTCTCTTGAGAAACCTGTATGCAGGTCAGGAAGCAACAGTAAGAACTGGACATGGAACAACAGACTGGCTCCAAATAGGAAAAGGAGTACATCAAGGCTGTATATTGTCACCCTGCTTATTTAACTTATATGCAGAGTACATCATGAGAAACGCTGGGCTGGAAGAAGCACAAGCTGGAATCAAGATTGCTGGGAGAAATATCAATAACCTCAGATATGCAGATGACACCACCCTTATGGCAGAAGGTGAAGAAGAACTAAAGAGCCTCTTGATGAAAGTGAAAGAGGAGACTGAAAAAGTTGGCTTAAAACTCAACATTCAGAAAACAAAGATCATGGCATCTAGTCCTATCACTTCATGGCAAATAGATGGGGAGACAGTGACAGATTTTTATTTTGGGGGGCTCCAAAATCACTGCAAATGGTGACTAGAGCCATGAAATTCAAAGACGCTTACTCCTTGGAAGGAAAGTTATGACCAACTTAGGCAGTATATTAAAGAGCAGAGACATTACTTTGTCAACAAAGGTCTGTCTAGTCAAGGCTATGGTTTTTCCAGTGGTCATGTATGGATGTGAGAGTTGGACTATAAAAAAAGCTGAGCACCGAAGAATTGATGCTTTTGAACTGTGGTGTTGGAGAAGACTCTTGAGAGTCCCTTGGACTGCAAGGAGATCCAACAAGTCCATCCTAAATGAGATCAGTCCTGGATGTTCATTGGAAGGACTGATGTTGAAGCTGAAACTCCAATATTTTCGCCACCTGATGTGAAGAACTGACACGTTTGAAAAGACCCTGATGCTGGGAATGTTTGAAGATGAGAGGAGAAGGGAAAGACAGAGGATGAGATGGTTGGATGGCATCACCAACTAAATGGACATGAGTTTGAATAAAGTCCAGGAGCTGGTGATGGATGGGGAAGCCTGGCGTGCTGCAGTTGATGGGGTCACAAAGAGTCAGACATGACTGAGCAACTGAACTGAACTGATGGGTAGTATCATGTCATCTGCAAATAATTTTACTTCTTTCTTTCAGTTTGTATGCCTTTTATTTCTTATCTAATTTCCGGTGCTAGATTTTCTTAATACTATATTGAATAAAAGTATCAATGTCCTTGTCTTTTTCCTGATTTTAGAAAAAAGGCTTTTAGCTTTCCACCATGGGGTATTATATTAGCTGTGGGCTTGTGATATATGGCGTATATTACGTCAAAATATAAACCTAAAGCTTGTATGGACCCACAGAAGACACTGAATAGCCAAAATAATCCTGAGGAAAAAAGAACATAGCTGAAGGTGTCATACTCCCTAACTTCAGACAATAATGCAAAACTACTGTAATCAAAACAGTATGGTACTGGCACAAAGAGATACGTAGATCAGTGGAACAGAAAACAGAGCCCATGGATAAGACCCATGCCTATGGTCAGTTATGGGCAAGAATATACAATAAGTAAAAAGACGGTCTCTTCATAAGTGGTGTTGGAAAAACTGGACAACTTATGTAGAAGAATAGAACTGGAACATTTTCTCCAACAATATACAGAAGGAAACTCAAAATGGACTAAAGACCTGTATGTAATACCTGAAACCATAAAACTCGAAGAAGAAAACATAGGCAGTACACTCTTTGATACTGGTCTTCCTCAGGCAAGGGAAACAAAAGCAAAAATCAATAAATGGAACCTAAACAAACTTCAGAGCTTTTGCACAGCAAAGGAAACCATCAACAAAATGAAAAGTCAACCTAATGAATGAGTGAAAATATTTGCAAATGAGGGGTTCATGCCCAAATATATGAAGAATTCATAAAACTCAGTACCAGTAAGTCAGTCCAATTTCAAAACAGGCAAAGTATCTGAATAGACATTTTCCCAAAGATGACATACAAATGGCCAACAGACAGATAAAAAAATGCTCATTATTACTAATAATCCAGGAAATCCAAATCAAATTCACAGTGAGATATTACCACACACCTACAAGAATAGCTGTTATTAAAAAGATAAATAGCAAATGTTGGTGAGATGAAAAGGGAACTTTCTTGCACTGTTGGTAGGAAGGTAAATTGGTATAATCACTACAGAAAACAATGTAGGTGTTCCTCAAAAAATTAAAAATAGAACTACCATATGATCCAGCGATTCCAGTTTATTCAAAGAAAACAAAAACTATAATTCAAACAGATACGTGTACCTCAAGTGTTCATAGCAGCATTGTGTCCAGTAGCCAAGACATAGGAAGCAACCTAGGTATCCATTGGCAGATATACACACACACATATGCATCTATATAAAAGGAAATATACATATATATAATGGAATATTAATCATAAAAAGAAAGGGATTTTTCCATTTGCAACAACATGGATATTCCTGGAGTATATTATATTTGGTGAAATAAAGTGGACAAAGGTGAACAGATGCCAAATGTTTTCACTTATATATGGACTCTAAAATATATAACAGATGAACAAGTATAGTATAACAAAAAAGAAATAGACCGAAAGATACAGAGAACAAATCAGTGGTCACCAGGAAGGAGAGGGTTGCACAGAAGTGCAAAATAGGTGAAGAGGACTAATAGGTACTAACTACTAAATATAAAAGTAAATAAGTTATAGGCTGTAATGTAGAGCAGAGGGAATGTGGTCAATATCTTTTAACAACTTTATATGAAGTATAATATATAAAAATATCAAATTACTACACAGTACATCTGAAAGTAATATACTGTTATGAGTTTTTAAAGAGGTAACTTTAGAAGTGCAACTATAGCTATTGTATTTCCTTTTATCTCTGTTGTTACCAGTATTTTCATCCTGTGTTCCTCTCTGCCTCGTGTTTCTTCCTGACTCGTGGTTTCTCTAGCCTCATGGTTTCTGCCAATATATTTTTCTGCTTTTTTCTGCGATTTATCTTCCCCTTGCTGTGCCAGTCATCTCTCTGCGTCATTCTTGGTGTGCTGAGAATTCAAAACCAATCAGTACTAACACTCTCATGGGACATGTGAGTCACCCTCTCCTGTAGAGACTCCCATTAAGCAGACTACATATACATTACCTTCCTGTAAGAATCTATGGCTGAGTCCCCCTTGAGAACCAAACCCAAGTCCAGCCATTTGCTTGGTCTGGCAGAATTCCATGATACCAAGCATGGAAGCCTTTGTGTGAGGAGTAGCTTGCTGCCACTTCTCTGAAAAACAAGCAGTCATCCCACAGACATTTGGGCCTATACATATTTTACCTTATGTTTTTTGAATCTGTGTGGAAATACCTTTGGTGAAAGCTGTCTCTTCAGAAGTGTGTGCAGTGCTGACTAGCATATGTAAGAGCTTTGGATAGAGTGTTGATGCCCTAAAACTTATATTTACGTTCCTGTTCTCATAATTTATGAGATTAAAATTTTTGACTTTTATACATTCTAACATATTTCTGCCTGTTATTTTCTGAAAGTCATATTTCCTTAGCAGATGGAATCTTACAAACGTGCCGTAAAAGGGAACACAGGGACATTTTGTATATGCTTTTAAAAACAGACCTTAATGTGCCAAATGAGCACCTCCTGGTACAAAGAGGGATTTAGATCTCACTCTGATCACTGGGTGTTCTGAGGGCCTCCTTCGATTGCATTATTTCTCCTAAATGACTCTCCCATATCTTTCCTTCCTAGACACAATTAAAAGGATGAAAGAAATACATTTTGGTTTTGGCCACATTCAAGTTATTCAGTGTGGCTTCCCTTTGTGTTATGTTGAACATAATTTCATCAGTAATATTTATGCTGAAGATGACAGATATCAGAAAGACTGAAAAACTACCAGGCATGTAAAGCTGACTTCTTTACAGCCGCGTTTCTTTTGCATCAAGACGAGCAGCTAAGCAACTCATGGGATTTGTGCTGAGTTTAGCATTTTTGGCAAAACCAGGTACTTGGCCAAATGTATTTGAGAAATTTCAAGTGGCATTACCTGGAACCAGTGTTTTAAATAAATAGGGAGGTTTGAGCTAAAATGCAGTGGAAAGAGAAGCAATATGCATGTTGTTTTTGTCAATGCAAAGATTTCCCCCACAAGAAACTCTAAATCAGCTGAAAAAATACAGGAGAGTTTTCTGTTCTTTGTTACAAGTAATTTAGAAATCTCTTATGTTCACTTCCGCCTATATTTTTTATATTTTATATATATGAATTTTATTTATATTTTAAATTTCAGTAGGAGGAAATAGATATGTTTTCTCCAAAAATCTTGCCTGTTTTGTTGTGTGGATTTCACTCGAAAGCAGGAGTGTGTAAAATTAGCAGCTCTGACCACGACATTAAAGTGTGTGGCTTCTGGACTGTTAGGAGCTCTGACTCCAACTTGGGGTCATCGAGAAAGTGCACACCAGGTCATCCGTGCATTAACTAGCATTTTTAATTACTCAGTATGCCTGTAGGTGCTTGGCTAAGACAGGTCAAGCCCCTTTATTTTGTTTATTTATTAGTGGAAGGTGTCTGAGCTCATTGGCACTGATGGCTCAGTGATAAAGAAAATGCCTACCAGTGCGGGAGATGTGGGTTCTATCCCTGGATCAGGAAGATCCCCTAGAGAAGGAAATGTCAACCCATTCTAGTAGTCTTGCCTGGGAAACCCCATGGAGGTTGCAAGGCTCAGAAACAGCTTAGTGACTAAAACGACAACCAGAAGGCGTTTGGCCTTGTCCCAAGGCTTGTCCGTCCTGACAGCTCTCACACTTTCTGTTCATCTGAAGCAGGAGTCCGCAAGCCGTGGTCTACGGGCCAAATTCAGCAGACTGCTGTGTAAATAATAATTTACGGGAACAAAGCCACACCCTTCTGTTCATGGATTGTCTGTGGCTGCTTTTTGCCACACATAGTTTGTACAAAAGCAGAGTTGAGTGACTGTGACAGAGACTATATATGGCCTGCCATCTAAAATGTTTACTTTCTTTACACAAGAAATTTGCCAACCTCATATCTAGAGCAGCGTCCTCACATTTTAGCTGCATCAGAATCATGTGGAGGGTTTGTTAAGATACAGGTTGCTTGGCCCACTGCAGCCTTTCAGACTCTGTAGATCTCGGGTGGGGCCTGGAAAATCTACATTTTCAGTAAGTTTCCAGATAATACTTATGTGCTTGTTCAGGGACTCTGCTTTGAGAACCACTGTTCTAAAGGAACCATGTGATCTTTTAAAAGATCATATGTAAGCGTCATATGTATATAGAATAAAATTTAAATGTTAAGAAATACAAACCTGGAAGCTTCCATGTTAATTTAGGTTTAAATGCATACAAAAGCAACCTCCAGTAAATTGTGTGACAAGAAATGATTAAAATGTAATTTTTAAAAAAGCTTTTTAATTGAACAAAAACATGGACAAGTTAAACTGAAGAAAATGCAGTGTGGTGTGTTAATAAGAAGCTCTCACAGATACAGACCTAAGTGTTAACTGTTCCCAAGACCCGTACCACTGCCTGGCGTATATCATCTTGGTGGCTGGTGGGTGCTGCCCTCTCCCATCCCACTATGTATCAGGGATGGATTATTGTGTCCCAGTATTAACAATGCAAACAGTTATTTTAAAGTCCTTTCTTTTTAATTTTCTCCTCTAGTATGTTATTTTCACCTTTTTTGTTTCATTTTCTTAAAATCTTTGTGTAAAACACTTGCTTTCTGGACAGCACAATTTAGGAAGCTTTATTTATTAATAAAACCTACTTCTCCTCTCTTGACCCCTTTCACAGATGATGAAACTGACACCCAAAGATTCTGATGGGTTTTAGAACCAAGACCCCCTGACCCCGAACCCACTTCCTTCCCCTCTGCCACCTCAGCTCCTGTTTGCTTTGCCTCAGGTGTTGAGGGGGGAAAAACAACCCAATGAGCTCAAACTTAAATCAAGCATGAAGAAAGAAAGCACTGCTAATACCAGTGACCATCTTTTTTCCTAAAAGCCTGAAACAAAGGAAATTCTCTGCTTCCAGGAATAGCCTTAATCAGTCACATATGTGAGCACAGACCCAGTGACTGTTCAGACAATTCTCCACCAACATAACAGGATTTTCCTGGCACATTGATTTTTTTTTCTTTTTCCTAGTATCAGTATAAGTAGCTTTTTGTTTTTAATTGTTTTTTTCTCGAAGATCTGAGGCATAATAACATACCATTCAACCAGAGAGACAGGGTACTGAAAATCTGCGGTGTTTGAAATCAAAGAGAAATGAAGGATTGTTAAAAATAGAAATAGTCCCCAGTTGGTAAAAACAAACAAACAGCTTTCAAAATCTAAGAACTGTGCCCTGCATGGATGGGTTTGCTGTCAGCTTCACCAATTAATGATGTAGTTTGTCTAATGGAGATAGAAAAGGCCATTTGTAACAACGCTGGGCTTTGTGTGTGTGATTTAAAAATCAAATTGAGTGGAAACGCAGCAAATACTAAATGGCATTGTTTATTTTCTAATTAATTTACTACAAACTACAAAATAAAGTCTTCAGTGTATTACATGGTCTGTAATTTTTGGAAGAAAAAGCATTAAAAACTTTCACCTCTCATAGTCCATGAACTTTCTTTTCATCAGAGAGACAAGCTGCGTTTTGTGTTTGAAGAGGATATCGATATTTTGGGGGATATCACTTTTGGAGTTAAGCGTGTGGCATAAGTCAGCCAGGGATATCATCTCCTTTGCAAGGATCAGGGGAGCCCCAGGAAAACCTGGGACCCCTTGGTCTCCCTGTGGATAATGTTCATGTTTAATATTAACAGTCCAGGGATCAAGACCCCAGAGAGAAGGTCATCTGAGTGAAGACAGCCGCTCCCATCACAGCTGTGTGTGGACTTGTTCTGTAGGGGCGCTTAGAACAGTGCAGGCACTCAGTATATATAAGCACAGGTGGCTGAGAAGAAAGAGCAGAGGAGGTCGAACCAGCAGATCTGGGTGCAGAATCTCTATTAGCCACTGGCTGGTTCTGTGACCTTAGCGGGGAGTCAGCTTAACTCGCTGAGACTTAGTTTTCTTATCTGGTCGTAACAAGTGCCTCCTAGGGCTGTTCTATGGGCTGGAACTTACAGCTCATAAATGAAGTGCCTGACATGTGGTCAACAAATAAATGGAAGTTATTATAGATCAAAACATTTCAGGGTGTGCAGAAACCAACCTGGGAAGTCAGTAAGTAAGCCTTATGAGTCTTTGTTCTTAGCTTTCCTCACATTTCACCTTCACTCCTTTACTTCCAAGACTGAAATTTTAGTCCTAATGTTCTTTGCTCAGGACTTATGTTGTTACTGAACCTAAATTCATATGTCTGATGCATAGTGAAGCCAAACAAACCTGAAGTTTGGAGCAGAGAAAGGTTTATTACAGGACTGAGCAAGGAAAACATATGACTCGTGCCCCAAACACCCTGAACTCCTCATAGGATTTCAGCCAAGCATTTTTAAAGGCCAGGGGAGGGAAAGATGTCTCAGAGTATGTGATCAGCTCAACCACAATTCCCTGATTGGCTGATGATCAGTCCTTAGGAGTCAGCAGGTCTAGGGGCTATGTGCTCACGACCATCAGGTAGTTCATTTCTTCCAGTTGGTGGTGGTTTTAACATCTAGGCTTTCTTGATAGCTGATGGCTCAGCTCATATATCAGTGCTTCTCTGATGGCTCAGCTGGTAAAGAATCTGCCCAGGGAGACCTGGGTTCGATCCCTGGGTTGGAAAGATCCCTTGGAAAAGAGAAAGGCTACCCACTCCAGTATTCTGGCCTGGAGAATTCCATGGACTGTATAGTCCATGGGATGGCAAAGAGTCGGACACAACTGAGCGACTTTCACTTCACTTTAGCATCTGAAAAACTCAGGAAATATACATGAGATACTATTACCCAGGTACCTTAAAGAGGAACTATATTAGACGACATGGGGCAGAGGTCTGTCCCAGGAAGGCCCGCAGGGTCCTGGGTAACACTGTGATGTGGTCTCCTCCCTGCCCTAACCCCAAAGCCACAGTTCGTTCCTGCAAGCTTATCCTCAGAAACATATCATTTGATGGTGACACAGACGAAAAAGGCAAACACCATTGCCAAGAGTTTACCCTCTACCTGGTATTTACACTGCACCAGGAACGGGTTTTCTTTTGGTATTACCTCATTACTTCATTTCGTCCTCACAACACTCCTCTGAAGCCAGTTCTGCTGCTACCCCCATTTTACAATAACAACTGACCTATTGATGGGCAAGATAAGTGTCCCAGGGGACAGAGCTGTGATTGGCACCTTGACAGTCTTGCTCTGAAATCATGCTCTTTGCCACCACTCTGTACTGGCCTTGAGATCCTGTTCTTGTTTCATGCCAGATGGTTGGCCTTCTGGGCTTGTCAGTCACAGGGCACCCGAGTTGGGGAATTTTAGCGAAGGTTGGTCATTAGGCCCAAGTGAGCCTATGAAGTCCACTGTCAGCCCACCCTCGAATCTATTTCACTCTCAAGGAATTCTGAGTGCTGCGTATCCTTGGAGTGTCCTTCATGGGGAACAGAGCAATTGAATGTCCTTAACAACATGACCTCAGTTAGGAGCTGTTAAAATTAAAACTTCATGAGAACTGGAAGCGCAGTAGCACTGGTCCACTATGTGTCCCTGTAGTGCCTACACTGGCAACTGGTACATAATGGCAAGTGAGGATTGCATGGGTGGATGGATGGTTGAACGCAGACAAATGGACTTGATGGTTGTGTGGACCAGTGGATGGACGGTGTTCTTACAGGGAAGTTTACAGTGAGGAGCTGACATGAACTATTTTACAGTCTTTAATGGTTCTGTCTCTTCCTTACTTTCACTAGTTATATTTTCCCTTGCAATGATAGTTATCTTGCTGAGTAGGTCATTCCAAACGGCTACATAAAATCCAAAGTTGGAAGTCTAACGTCTTGAAAGCACACAGATTCAGTTCAGTTGCTCAGTAGTGTCCGACTCTTTGTGACCCCATGAACCACAGCACACCAGGCCACCCTGTCCATCACCAACTCCGGAGTCCACCCCAACCCATATTGATTGAGTTGGTGATGTCATCCAGCCATCTCATCCTCTGTCATCCCCTTCTCCCCCTGCCCTCAATGCTACCCAGCATTAGGGTCTTTTCCAGTGAATCAACTCTTCACATGAGATGGCCAAAGTATTGGAGTTTCAGCTTCAACATCAGTCCTTCCAATGAACACACAGGACTGATCCCTTTTAGTGTGGACTGGTTGGATCTCCTTGCAGTCCAAGGGACTCTCAAGAGTCTTCTCCAACACCACAGTTCAAAAGCATCAATTCTTCCTTGCTCAGCTTTCTTCACTGTCCAACTCTCACATCCATAGATGACTACTGGAAAAACCATAGCCTTGACTAGATGGAACTTTGTTGACAAAGTAATGTCTCTGCTTTTAAATATGCTATCTAGGTTGGTCATAACTTTTCTTCCAAGGAGCAAGCGTCTTTTAATTTCATGGCTGCAATCACCATCTGCAGTGATTTTGGAGCCCAGAAAAAGTCTGACACTGTTTCCCCATCTATTTGCCATGAAGTAATGGGACCAGATGCCATGATCTTTGTTTTCTGAATGTTAAACTTTAAGCCAATTTTTTCACTCTCTTCTTTCACTTTCATCAAGAGGCTTTTTACTTCCTCTTCACTTTCTGCCGTAAGGGTGGTGTCATCTGCATATCTGAGGTTATTGATATTTCTCCCAGCAATCTTGATTCCAGCTTGTGCTTCACCCAGCTCAGCGTTTCTCATGATGTACTCTGCATATAAGTTAAATAAGCAGGGTTACAATATACAGCCTTGATGTACTCCTTTTCCTATTTGGAACCAGTCTGTTGTTCATGTCCAGTTCTAACTGTTGCTTCCTGACCTGCATACAGGTTTCTCAAGAGGCAGGTCAGATGGTCTGGTATTCCCATCTCTTTCAGAATTTTCCACAGTTTATTGTGATCCACAGAATCAAAGGCTTTGGCATAGTCAATAAAGCAGAAGTAAATGTTTTTCTGAAACTCTCTTGTTTTTTCAATGATCCAGCACACAGATTAGGACAACATTAAACAATAAGTTTATCTAAATGAAGTAAGAAACAAAATTTATCCAGTCAGTTAGTCAACAAATACTCATTGAGAGTCTATTGCCTGTTAGGTAACTCTTATAGGAGCTTAAAGCATTATCCGTTAATAAAACAGAAAAACTCCGTCCTCCTAATTAATGCATTGTAATGGAGGAGACAGAAATAAACACTCCCCATGTAATTCATGGAGCTGTGTAAGTGGTGGGAGTAGGAGTGGGGAGGAATACAGGGGAAAATAGGGTTGTGGGGGGGGTTATTTAATATCAGACAGGGTTAGTTTGAAATTGTGTAGAAGTTTTATTCTACATTAGAATTTTAGAATTTAAGAAAATTAAGATAGTGAGTATAGGGGAACAACTGGGAATTATGAGTCCCAGATTAATAGTAGAGATTTTTCATGTAATAATAAAGAAGCAAATATTTTTGACCTGTGTGATATACGTATATATATATATATATATATTTTTTTTTTTTTCTTATAGGATTACCAGCTCCAGACTTTTAAAGTGATAGCATTTCGCAGCTTTCAGCTGAGAAGCTGAACGAAAAGCCATCCCTCCCGTCTGTCATCACTGTGGCAAAATGAGAGGCAGAGAAACCGTGCTGGAAGGAAGCAAGGTCATCTGTTGAAGCTTCTTGACTTTGGCCCAGAACCCAGCTCAGATTCAACTCTCGCTCCGAACTGACCTACCCCACTTTGGTGCCAGGCCTGGAGGGATGCGTCCCCGCCCCCAAGCGCCCCTCACCCCGTGAAGGCCGGAACATGACCACCAGCAGCCCCGCCTGCCACGTCCCGGCAGTAAGTGGACACATGACTCACTACCCGGCCGCGCCCTACCCGCTGCTCTTCCCGCCCGTCATCGGCGGACTTCCCCTGCCGCCGCTCCATGGCCTCCATGGCCCGCCGCCTCCGAGTGGGTGCAGCACCCCTTCCCCTGCAAGTGAGTACCGCTGGAATCTTCTCTCATGTCTCTTGGTTGGTTGAAAGCAGGGTGGTCATATACAGGGTGCGTTCTCATTTCGCTGGCTGCTGGTTTCTCTGGATCTAGAACTGTACCTTTCGTTCTCTCAGCAGACAGGTAACTCGAAACCAGGTAAATGGTGAATTTTAGAATTTGGTCCATTCAAAACCACATTGGTATTTTGTTCTGTTGGATAAATTGTAAACAGAAAGATTAATCAAAGATGTGATCACTACACCTGAAGAAATTGATCACTTGATAAATGACATGAGCAATGAATTAGGAGGTGAAGCCATAAAGATCACTGATAATCCTGATTTTAACACGTTTGGGTCACAACGTCTTCTCATTTCCTGGGTACAGATAAAACCTGTCATTGTTTTCAGCTTCTCAGGGATCTTTGGTACCAGTTCATAGCTTTTTAAATGTCCTTGATCACTTTGGGGTCTTTGAGCCACTTCTTACCTCCAGTCATCTCTAAAATGTTGGGTGTACAGTATTTTAAAGTAGTTCAATTTAGAATTCTTAAAAACTGGTATGACTCATTCATAGGAAGCACCCATATTCTGTGATTTAAAGAGCAATAGTCCTGCCTGTTTGAATACAGGCTGTGGTAACCGGCGAGCTCTTCCACCTTTTGGAAGTGGGTCTCCTGGGTTGGCACCGGGAGGTAAAAGGCATATGGGTTCAGCAGCGCTGCATCAGGCATCTGCAGCATCTTCTCTAAGTTCTTTCAGGTTCATAACTCAGCAGGAGCTCTTCAGAGCTCTGCCTGCTGATTATTTTATATTTTGCTGCTTTTTGAGGTGTTGTTCCAAATATTAGTTTGTTCTTAGAAGCTTCTCCTTTAAATTACTCCCTTCATTATTCTTTGTGAGTGTGTGATATAATTACTTGATTTTTATATTGCATTTCCTATAGGTACAAGTTTTATTTTAATTATTTTAATATTTATTTATTTGTCTGCTATATTGTGGTCTTTGCTCCTTAATTTCTCCCTCCCTACCTCACTGGGAGCAGGAAGCTTGCTCCACCTAACTGGGACCCCTCAGCTCTTGGTATAGTACCTTCAAAGTTCATAGGAGAAGGATTTCTGGATGCCTGGGTATTTGGATAGATGGATGGATGGATGGGTGGATGGATGAATGGATGGACAGACAGATAGCAGATGAACAGACTCCCGCTGCAGGAATGTTGGCTGTGATCACTCTGCTATTGTACCTGATACTTACTGAGCTATTTTCCTTCTTGGAATGACCTGATTGTAATTCTTTTCTGTGTTTTGGATTTCTGGCCTAAGCATGTGCCCAGTAAAGTCTTTTAAATTGCTTAATAGTGTTTTCCCAGGCTTCTCAAGTTGAAATTGAAAGTAGATGTAAGCAGAATAACTTCTTGGCTATCAAGAGAGATGGTAAAAAGGTGTATTCGAGCTATCTAGCTGACCCAGGTGTCAGTTCAAACCCTTTTCAACTAACATGCAAATGGTATAATGAGGTTACTTTTGATGAACACATGACAGGGCCTTACTAAATGATTGTTGAGGCTATTAAAATTTCCCCCAGGAGCTAATTGTGTAGCACAGCCAGACTGATTAACAATACATTCTGACACATTCCTTTCCTCATATCAGAAGTGTACTTTGTAGATGTAGCCAAGGAGTTAGGACTCCTTGGAGTTATGAGTTTTAGTGCCATCCTGGGTGATCTAATCTTGTAGGTGGAAAACCCACCTCATAGGTTGCTGCAGCCCCAATACACCCACCAGCATGTGCCCTCAGCCTTGGCCTTCTTTGGCTGCTGATCCTAAGGAGAATGCAGAGCAAAGGAAATGGAAGGACAGTGAGATCTTTATGCTGGATGAGCATCCCCGAACACTGAACAAGCTCTCAGCATACAAATCCCTCACCCATCTGTTTGCAGATATTTTTGGAATTCTACAGAGCAGCACTTGGCACACTACAGCCTTCAGGGCAAAGCCAGTCCACCACCTGTTTTTGTAAATAAAGTTTTATTGGAACACAGCCACACTCATCTGTTTGCATATTGTCAATGAAAGTGAAAGTGTAAGTCGCTCAGTTGTGTCCAACTCTTTGCAACCCCGTGGACTGTAACCCACCAGGCTCCTCTGTCCATGGAATTCTCCAGGCAAGAATACTGGAGTGGGTTGCCATTTCCCTTCTCCAGGGTATTTCCCTATCCAGGGATCAGACTTGGGTCTCCTGCATTGCAGGCAGATTCTTTACCCTCTGAGCCACCAGGGAAACCCCATATTATCTATAGTTCTTTTCATGTTACAATGATAGAGGCCATGTAGCCCACTTATCCTAAAATATCCACTATCTCACTTTTTACAGAAGTCTGCTGACCCCTGTTATGTAGATAAGAACATTGGGATAGGAATCAACTCATCCCAAATCCAATCGTGTTCTGTTTCTAAGAGAAACTGTTAGCTCCTCTAATTCCTTAGACCCTGAACGAGCTGGGCTAGACTGTACCCAAGATCACCTATAAACACAAGGCTCTTCTTTTCATTTCACAATTACTAATAAAGCACAGACACCATCAATACTGAGTTGACTCATCATGCAATTCCTAGTTTTCCAGATCAAAGCTGGTCAATATTGATTTCATATAATTCAGCTTTCAGAATAAGAGTGTTTGCAGTTCAACAAAAGAGGATGAATGGTTAGTTTTTTCTGAGAACCTGGGTGAGAGGGTGCTGAATGACTGCATCTTGGAAGATGTCGTTTGATGGTGTCTCGAGAAGGGGCAGGAAAAGGATGAAGTTCACAAAGTTCAGCCTGGAAACTCCAAAGCTGGCTTGCTTCACACTCTGGCTAATACCGGGTTTAATTACTTCTTACTACAGACAAAGTACATGAAAACTGCTCAGAAGAAGATCATTAAAAGAAGGCACTGTTGCTATGTGATCTGTTAGTTGGCCCTCCGAGAGGAAGTTGTCTTTGTTAAAGTCTGTGGTTTAGAAAGACTGGGAAATGAGGGTCAGGTCGAAAAAAACTACAAACTGTTTCTTGCTACAATTAAACTTGAAGTTTTATTTATGTACTGAGGTTAGTTAGGGAGGTAGCCACATTTCATAAAGTCTTGGTAAGTAGCTAAACACACACTTGGGTGAGAAGCTGGCTACCATGGGGCTCGAAGGGAGCAAACGTGGTGGTGATGACTCCATCGGTGGTATCTTGTCCCTGCATGATGGAACTGCTGACATTTCTTTCATAATCTGGACACACCTTGACTCTGCAGCTCAACCGGAACATAAATTCTCCTGCCTTGTAACAAGCTTCTTTCAGCACCATGTTATATACAGCTTGAGAACTTCCTACCTCAAAAGCAAGTGAGGACAATTTCCATAGCAGCTACTGATGTTACCCCTGTCCCTCACTCTTGCCTCCATCGCGACTCTCTGGTCAGCCTGGGGTTTCTAAGCCAGAACCAGATCTCTGTCTTCCTATGGGACACAGGTTCCCGTTCCCACATATGAGAAAGTCTCTGACCCAGCATCTCATTTATAGTCATTCAGCCTCCCCAGACTTCTCTTCCATAAACTAGAAAATATTTTTATTCGAAGAATAAAAAAATCATATTTGATCTTTTCAGGATAAAGATGGAATATAAATTACAAAGAAGAGCTGTACTATAAAGGGGTGAAATCAGAGCATTTCCAAGACCCTTTCAGTGCCAGCAGGAGATGGTTCTCTGTTACAGCTCAGATCTTCTCCTGGCCTCCACACTGTTTTCAGGCAAACAGCCTGTCTGTCCTGGCTCTGTGCCACTGGTGGACCCTCTGGCTGTTGGTATGACCATTTGTGACCACGCACAACTCAGAGGGAATCTCGTGGCCACCTTTCAGACATTCTCTTCCCCAGAAGCTTCGAAGATAAAGTAAAAAAATACATTTGCAGGAGAGAAGTGAACTTAAGGCATCTTCCATGTGTGATGTCCTTGTCTTTGCTTTATGACTTAATCCTTATTTCACTGAGTCTCCATAAGCTTAGAAATGAGGAAATACACAAAAGAGAGCATTAAAATAAGTAATAAAAACAAACTCCCCTGTATTGAGTACCTCCTGGATAATCCACTGAGCGTTTATTTAATGTATGTCATTCTTAAATTTTTTAAATAGACTCCTAATATTGCTGCCAGGCCATGAGCCGCAATCCCATTTTACAGATGAAGACTGTGAGGCTTAGAGAAAGTAAAGAGCTTACACAGCTAGTTAATGTTGGGGCCAAATTCCAAGCCCAGATTTGGGGCTCCAGGGTGCTTTTGCTTCTCGCTGTGCTGGGCGGTGAGAGCCCCTCAAGCCCTCGGGTTATTCTCAGCGGCACTGTGGGGGTCTCTTTCTCAGGACAGTTCACAGAGCTCCTGGAGATGAAGGACCTCACAGCCTCTTTAGTTTCAGCAACTTCCTTGGGAGCGCGGCTGTCCTTTTTCATCAGCGAGGGCTTGAGGGTGGGCCCACAGGCAGGGAGTCACTGTGATGTCTCCGCCCAGCTCTCTCCTTTGAGCAGCAAGCGCGTTGTCCCCAGCAAGCAGGGCTTCTGGCGGGAGGGAAGCCCATAATGCTGTGCCAGGGACACTCAGAATTTAATGTTCCGGGGCGCACTGTGAGCCTTGGCCCACTGTCCGTCTGTCTCTCTTTATGTTCCTTTCACGGCTGCTTGTTCTGTTTTATGGCCGCACATGTGCTTTTTTATAGGTTGTGATAAGCTGGAAAATATTTAGAGTTTTGGCTTTGGAGCCTCTCTCAAAGTGATATCCATTTAATGCCAGCATCTTAAAATGAAGGTTGTCTCCCCTGCTTCTTTACTGATCAGAAAGTGCTGTCAAAATTCACGGAATTCGGCGTTTGCTTTAAAAAAGGAAAATCCAAACCCTCTGGGGAGATAGACTGTGAATCTCAGAATTAACAATGACGGGACATAAAAAGGGTCTTATTTCTATGCTTTGACTTCAACCAAGAGGAGCCTTGTTTACCCAGCTTGTCTAAAGCAGGGTGTGCGACCAGATTGGAATTTCTTATTGCACGTGAAGAACAATGGGCCCGGAGGTGTTGATCCTGTTTCAAATACATGCAGATTGATGGTAACTAAAACCAACTCATTAACTCGTGTTATCCATCATCCTTGGCTCTGTAGTCTTACCTTCTTTCTACTGTGAGTTATATTCGTCCTTAAACATACACAGACTGCAATGGACAGGGATCACATCTAATTTTAATATGTCTGGGACTTAATATATTGCTGGCATTTAGTGTATGTCGCATGTAATAGAATGGTTCACATGTATGTAACCTTCATGATTTTCAAGCCAAATAAAAATAAAGTAAAATACAGTTAAAAAAAAAAACTTGCTAGGAATTTGAGTAAACGTACCAGTTTTACAACTGTTACAGTTATAACAGTTTTTCCCGTTTTATCTGCTGTTGGTTATCTCTGAAGTTCTAAGGCTGAGAGATGTCAAAGGCTTTTACCTGCATGTTTTAGATAGAGTTTAAGCTTTTGGCATGATTGAACAGTTTTAGTATCTTGCCTAGGCCTAGGGCCTTGCGTATATTATATCAGAGGCCATTTCTTAAAGGGGAAGAGGTATTGATTACTTCAGTGAAATGCCTCTTTTCCCCAATAATAAAGGAATCTTTGTGTCATCTCCTCAATGTCTGTGCCATTTCCCCAGACTCTGATTGAGTGAACATGGAATCCTCTGAATAGTTCTAATGAGGAGCTGTTTGTTGAACTTTACCCCAGGGGATCAGGAATATGTGAACATGAATTAGAAACAAAAAGATTATTGTTCAATTTCATCAAATTAACTACAATGCCCAAAGGAGAATCTCAACTCTAGAAATATGTTTTTGAATAGAAATAGGCTTTCAGTCCACAGAGGTGATCATAAAAGCAGTAATGAATTTTCGTCTAAGTTTATTCCTTTGATTATGTCTAGGAAGAGGATGTTTGGAGGAAAAAAAAATAGACCAAAAAGAAGCCATTATGGAGAAAAAGAAAGGGATATTTTTGAATTTATATTAGATTTCGTTTAGATTTATCAAATAAATTAAGCAGACTTTTTAAAATATGTATTTATTTGGCGGCACTGGTCTTAGTTGCAGCAGGCAGGAAATTTGATCTCCGTCGTAGCATGCGGGGTCTTTACTTGCAGCATGCGGGGTCTAGTTCCCTGACCAGGGACCAAACCTGGGCTCCCTGAATTGGAAGCTCGGAGTATTAGCCCCTGGACCACCAGGGAAGTCCCCTAAATAGACATTTAAAAAGAGCGTTTTTGAACTCACAAAAATTGAACCTGTGAAAACTGGAACCACAGCAGCTCTGAGCTGGTTAAGTCAGCCGTGAGATACTCCCATGGGTTCCAAATCTCTGTCTTGATGAATCCATTAATCTACAACTCCTATACATTTCATATGAGTAATTTTGCTTCTAATGATGAAAAACCCATTCAGATGACCTTGAGGGGTGGGAGGTTAACCTCCACAGACATCCGCGTAGCCGAGCTGGAGGGCGCATGGCATGCCACCAGGGGGCTGCCTCCGCGCCGTCTCCAGGGTGCAGCTCAGGCCTCCCAGAGGAGCGCTGGTGACTCGTGCCATGTCCTTGGGTTGACATAACTCCCTATTTTGTTTTGCTTCTCTGTTTTCCTGCTTTGGATCTCTCTAACATGCAAATGATTCTTGGAAATTTAAGCAAGAAAGAGGGGGAGGGAGGGAGGGAGGCAAGGAACGAGGAAAAGAGAGAGAGGCGGGGAGGGGGAAGACAGAGAGAGACTGGCGAAGCCTGTCTGTGAGCTGCAGGCCGCTGCCAAGAGCTTGAGACCACCGGACCCCAGAGAGGCCAGCCAGGCGCTACCACCGCCCACGTGTTTTTCCACTTTGCTGTAAGCATGGTGCTAAATGTAGCTGCCATCTATTTAGTGTGCTCCATGTGTTACCTCTGTCTGCCACCTGGAAAAAATTAAAAAATAAAGACTGAGGCAACCAACTTTCCTAAAGCCAAAACAGTGGGACCAGGTTTGAACTCCTCCTTCTCTGACCAAAGTCAGCCTCATTGTCACACCTCCTGATAGCGATGGATATCGAGGTGGTGCAAAGATTTTTAGAACACCGTGTCTTACACTCCTATTGGGAAGTCATAATCACCAAGACTCATTTACATCTAAATCTCTGACTGCTTTTTGCCTTTGAAGACCTTGATTTTTTAAAGCCTGTAACATCCCCTCTTACCCATGTACCTACTGTGTGCCCTTTATTTATGATAAGGGTCCTATTCTGTGGTCTAGTTGATTTCATCTCTTTTCCTCCTCTGTGCATCTGTTAACCTGAACACCTGGTGCTAGCTGAAACTCATTCAAACTGTGTGGAATGAGTGAACCAATGGTTCTGGCTGGCAGAGGGTTTTGGAAATTTGTGGATGTGCTTTTGGATGTCACAGTGATTGGCAGAACTATGAGCATCTGATGGGCAACGGCTTGGGGCTGCACTTTGCATGATAGAATTCCCTGATATCTCACAGCTTCCCAGTGTCCCCACTAGTCATATCAAAAGCCCTCCCCCAAATAAATTATGACTAACTGAGCCAAAACTGTAGTTCTTTTGTAAGTATAAATGTAAAATATTGTATGCTTTTATTATCTTGAGTTACTTAGAACTATAGTGAAAGTGAAAGTCGTTCGGTTGTGTCTGACTCTTTGCCACCCCATGGACTATATATAGTTCATGGGATTCTCCAGGCCAGAATA
Source organism: Antilocapra americana (assembly GCA_007570785.1). Lineage (NCBI taxonomy): Eukaryota > Metazoa > Chordata > Mammalia > Artiodactyla > Antilocapridae > Antilocapra > Antilocapra americana. The sequence continues at coordinate 2,495,593 of ML660776.1, read as the reverse complement.
CTGGAGTGGGCAGCTTTTCCCTTCTCCAGGGGATCTTCCCAACCCAGAGATCGAACCCAGGTCTCCCACATTGCAGGTGGATTCTTAACCAGCTGAGCCACCAGGGAAGTGCAAGAATACTAGAGTGGGTAGCATATCCCTTCTCCAGCAGATCTTCCCGACCCAGGAATCGAACTGGGGTCTCCTGCTGCTGTGTAAACCTAGAGGAAGTTCATCTTCGTGGTGTTTTTTTTGTTTTTTTTTTTTCCCCAGAGTGTTTCTAAGAGTCATTCACCTTTTCAGGAAATCGTGTCACTGATGACAGTGTTATTCTTGGCATTTTGTTCACCAATACCACACATTTTTGTTAACTTGTATTTGGAGTTAAAACATTCATTGCAACTCTTCATGGAGGGACAAGCATCTTACCATTTCTTTATGCTCGAGTATTTTTACACACTGAAGTAACTGTTACTTTATCGTAAGTGATTTTCTTTTAATTCACTCTTTATATTGCAGTCAGGGCATCCTATTATCTTTTTTCAAATTACATATGCAAGTGGATTATATTATCTATAGTTTCCATGTTGATATAGTAAAGCAGGTATTATAAAATGTGTTACTAAAAGAAGCATTGCATCCAAAATGTTGGAGATTATTGGAATGAATGGATGGTTGAAGGAATGCAGGAATGATTCAGTGAAAAAAAATAACACTGTCAAATAAACTGCTTAAAAAGTAAATGTTCTAGCTGTTGAGAGGAGCAGAAAGAACTTTATAAGTGAAATGGATAGGAAAAGGTTTGCGAAACCAAATCCAGTGACTGTGTCAGGCATGGGACAGGGACTCAGCCCTAGGAAAAGCCGTAGGCAGAGGGTCCAGGGAAGGAGGGATGGTGTTCTGAGGTTCCCATCTTGGATGGCATGTGGGGCTGGCACGGACCTGACCAGCCCTTGCCTCCAGGTCCTAGTGTGTAAGCAGACTCTCTAAGGTGTACAGACGGGAGTCAAATGCATCATTACTCCAGAGATCACTCTTCTAATATTTAATTAACACATGTGGGTTAAGTGTGGCACTTCTAAGTCTTTCTGAGGCTTTTCTGGGAAACCCATCAGAGCAATCGGTTCTTATTTATGCATCCTGTCAGGTTCTAATTCCAATGAGATGTCATCTTAGGATTTACTAGGAAAACCTTACACTACTGTTAGAGGTTGAATCATGTCTCCTCAGAAGATGTTGAACTCCTTACCTCCAGGATCTGTGGAACGGATACAACTTTACTGAGAAGTAGAATCTTCTCAGGTGATCGAGTTAAAATGAAGTCGTTAGAGTGGGTTCTAGTCCAGTACACCAGTGTCCCTGTAATGATGGGAAATGAGGACCAGAGACAGAGATGCAGAGACTGTGTGAATTTTGGGGTCAGGCTGCCACAAGAGAAGGAACACCAAAGGTATCAATGCCTTTTCATTTCAGTCCAAGGAGTACATTCCTTCCATTACCCTTCTTCTAGCTCCACGAAGAAATCTAATTTCCCTACTGTAGCCTAGCACACTGTGGATCTTTCCTTTTTAAAACAGTCATATTTCTAATTTTGCAATTCAAATGTGGCTGTTTCTTGAACGGTTTAGGTGTCTCTTTGGATTATAACTTCTACATGTAGAGGAGAGTGTTTTGTTCTTTCTACCATGCTATGTGACTAAAATATAGCCACCTAAATATTTTTTAAATAGATAAATGGGTCATCTGGAAAGGTAGCACAACAGGAGACTTGAGTGTGCCACATGTAGCCAACTCACAAACTTCTGCAAAATAATGTTTCTAGCCTCAGAAAATAACATACAGTCCTATTTCTTTTTAAAATAGTTAATTGTTTTGTCTGTGCTGGGTCTTCGTTGCTGTGTGAGAGCTTCTCTAGTTGCGGCGAGCAGGTGCTACTCTTTGTTGCCGTGAACGGGCTTCTCACAGCAGTGGCTTTTCTCCCTCTGGAGCATGGGATTAGTAGTCGCAGCACACGGGCTTCCTTGCTCCTCTGTGGGTGGAGTCTTCCCAGTACCAGGGATCTAACGCATGTCACCTGAATTGACACGGGAATTCTCAACCACTGGGCCACCAGGGAAATCCTATTCCTGTTTCTCTACAGAGATTTTTATTCCATATAGTTTTCATTGGCTGATTATTCTTTGAGACCCCATGGACTGTAGCCCACCAGGCTCCTCTGTCCATGGGCTTCTCCAGGCAAGAATACTGGAGTGGGTTGTCATGCCCTTCTCCAGGGGATCTTCCCCACCATCTGTGTAAGTCTCCCTGGATCCCACGGAAACTTTATATTTTCCACTTAGGGCAAAACCCAACATATAAAGAAGCCAGAACTCAAAACTACTAAGCAGTGAAGTTGACTTATCTTTTTCTCAACTAAGAAAAAAAAAAAAAAAGATTGCCAGTAAGCTACCAGAATTAGGGGAAAAGCATGGCAGAGCCCCACCACAGACTTCAGAAGGCAGAGGCCCTGCCGGCACCTTGATTTTGGACTTCTAGCCTCCTTCTGAACTGTTCATGGCATGCTGTTACTGTGACTGTGCCTTCCTACCACTGAAGAAGGAAAAACTATGCCCAAAACTATCTAGTAATTCACCTGTTTTCAACAAATTTTGTTCTCACAGTGACTTTCTTTTTCTGCATTATATGACTCTGTTGGCTTGCATTAATGAATAATATTTTAGGGAAGGCTTGTTTTTTTCTTTTTTCCCATCATAGCCAAACTCTCTTGATTCTGGCAGCTAAGTCCATGGTCATGAGTCACAGTGTTTTCAATGTTTTAAATGAATTTCTCTATACCTCTTTTGCTTTCTCTTGGTCTTTTCCTTATATATTAAGCTCTCACCCCTTCTATATCCTCCATGTCTCTTCTTTAACACACATTTTGCTCTTCTTTGTTTTAAAGCCTTACCCCCAAAATTCTGCAGGGTTCTTTGTCACTGTCATGTCAGAGCCTGTGAGACTCTCCAGAAGAGTCATTCTTACTACAAGTCCATATTTCAAGTTCCAGTCACTGGGACAGTATCGGTGGCAGTGATATTATCACTGTCGTGATTGGTTCTTTATTATCTTAAGCATCACTTTGTCGGCTCTGGCAGTCTCTCTTCAGGATTTGTGAGCTATAAATTTAACTGGCTTTGTCTAACCTTCCTGAATTCTTAGTGGCTTCTCCCTCTTAAAACAGGAAAATTTGAGCAACTCCCCCCTCCAGCCCCAGCACCCTTCCTTCAATAAGACACTCTTTTTTGCTTAAAGCTAGTTTTGCCATCAGTTCGTTCTGTACTCTGTACATCTGCCTCTGTTTGTTCTCCACATCTGAGACTTTTTTAATTTCTCGTCTTCAGTTTCTTCTCTTATTTTAGTCTCATCAACTGATACATGCCAAAAATCTTTTAAAATTGTTTTGAGATCACCAAAAGTTACATCACATGTAAGTTTTACTTGTACATGTAAGGATTCCAAGCTTCACAGAACCCTTCCCTGGTTAACTTTGCTTTCAGTAAAGTGGGTACCTGGGTCTGTGTCTTTTGCATCATGAGTCAAATTTAATAGTATAAAACCCGTACATATAGAGGGTTTTTTTGTTTCAATTTGTTGTCAAATTTTTAAGAAAAAATAATCATTGTAGTGTTTGCTGGGAATGACCATTTTCCAATGAGAATGCTATCTTTTAATTTAGTGTAAAGATATTTTGCTCAGTGCCCATAAACTTGACAACTGTCTAGAGAAAATAAAAGTTTCAGGGCATTTTGGGGACAAGGCTTGTGTCCTGCGGGTACTGATGACAGCAGGAAGTCACATAGCCATTCTGTAGTGTTGATTCACACACCCCACTGTGAGCAGTACCCTTACAAGACTACCCCTCACCTTAGGAGCAACAGTCAAAACAGAAGTACAGATTGGGGGAGGTTCATCTTGTTGAATCAGACTGGACCAGTGCAGATCGTTGGGGCAGATGGTGCAGGAGGGTGGTAGACAGGAGAGTCTGCTATTCCCAGGCCCCACCTCTGTCCCTGAACAGATTTTCTAACCTGTGTTTCAGCTTCCTGGTCTGTAAAATCATAACAGTCATGGTTCTCTTAAAGGGCTGTGATGAGACTGTCATCTGCAATCCATGTGGACCACTCGCAGCAGTCCTAGAATGGTAGGAGCTCAGTGAATAGTCGCAGTCACCACCCTTCCCTGCGCTCTGCTGGCAGAATCCGCCCGCTCGTAAGCGGAGCTCTTTGGTGCCCCAGGACTGTCATGCCATCAACCGTTTTTTTCTGAGCATGCCTTCCTAAGTGCAAAGGCTGTTCTTGTACATACATGTATTTTCCATATTCTTTAAAGTCTATACTAGGCATAAAGATGTTTTCACTTCACAGAGTTTATATCTTACCAAGGTTTCCCTTTCAATTTCAGGACTCTCCAGGAGGTCCTGGTCTCAAGTTTGGGTATTAGAAAGAACTCTTTTTCATGAGTAACGATGGCCTGCAGAGTAATGTGTGTTTATCACAAAGAGTCCACATTTGAGAAACACGTGTGTCTGAGGCTGTCTTATCACAGATGAGCTCCCTTCAGAGTGGGTTGCAGGCTCTGCAGGTCACTCTGTCTCTATAAACAGTCTCTAATAATGTTTGATTTAATTTCTGTGATGTTTGTAATAACGTCCATTTCTCAATCATGATGGTTTTGCTTCTATTAATATCAAATTTCTCTGACGTTACTTGCTTAATGGTTATGAAGTTCACCAATTCAACATAAGATACCTAAAGGGAAAAATTAGTCTTGACGTTCTACACAAGTAGCACGCAATGATGACCACATGCTTAAAAAGAAAGTTACTCTTCCCATACTTGATTGTTGTTATTTAGTCACCAGGTCCTATCTGACTCGTTTGCATCCCCACAGACTGTAGCCCGGCAGGCCCCTCTGTCCATGGGATTTTCCAGGCAAGAATACTGGAGTGAATTGCATTTCCTTCTCCAGGGCATCTTCCCGACCCCCGGATCAAACCCTCATCTCCTGCAGTGGCAGGAGGGGTCTTTATCACTGAGCCACCTGGGAAGCCCTTCCCATGCTTAGTAAGCCGCTTTTATCAGAATGCCTGGATGGAATATTTGGCAAACCAGGGATTTCCGTGGGTTCCGATGGCAGTCTGTGAGGCATGAAGGGACTTCGCACCATCCCTGATCCCCTTCCCCCCACCACCCACTTTGACACCCTGGAGGCAGTTTCAGGATTTGTCTTTCGTTTCTTCTTCACAAGAAATCTTATTCCAAAACCAAAAGCCAAGTCACAAATCGAAGTATGCATGTGCCACTGTTAATACTGTCTCAGTCTGTCTGGAATCCCCTGATAGGTTTAAGTACATATACGTTGAATAAATATTGCTGGAAAGATTAACATCTCTTTAGTACTTATCAAAGTTTTTGAGAATGGAAAACTGGACATTTTTGTATCCAGAAATGGGCAAGCAGAGAAGTGCTGTGGAGGAATGGAAAAGACAAGACTTGTTGCTGGGGATGCATCAGTCCAATTGCACTCTAGTTGCCGGGCAGAGAGAATATACAGAGGAAAGGGAAAGACCTTGTACATCAGAAAGAAAATACAAATAATCCAAACCCGACATAGTCAGTAGACTTCAGTTTACTAAAAGAAATAATTCTGATGTCCCATATCAACCACACATTGGTAATTAAAGAAATGCAAGTCAAGGCCATCTTGCAATGTCATTTTTTATCCATTAGGCTGCAAAAATTAAGAAGTGTGGCGACAATACCAGGCGTTGGGTAGAATGTCGATCAACATATTCTGAGATACATTGCTGGTGAGAGTCTAAATTAGTGTCATTATCTAGAAAATAGCTTCAGTTCACTTCAGTCACTTGATCATGTCCGACTCTTTGCGACCCCGTGGACTGCAGCATGTCAGGCCTCCCTGTCCGTTACCAGCTCCCAGAGTTTACTTAAACTCAGGTCCATTGAGTTGGTGATGCCATCCATCTACCTCATCCTCTATCATCCCCTTCTCTTCCCGCCTTCAATCTTTCCCAGGATCAGGTTGACTCAAATGAGTCAACTCTTCACATCAAGTGGCCAAAGTATTGGAGCTTCAGCTTCAACATCTGTCCTTCCAATGAATATTCAGGACTGATTTCCTTTGGGATGGACTGGTTGGATCTCCTTGCAGTCCAAGGGACTCTCAAGAGTCTTCTCCAACACCACACTTCAAAAGCATCAATTCTTCGGTGCTCAGCTTTCTTTAGAGTCCAACTCTCACATCCATGAATGACTACTGGAAAAACCATAGCCTTGACTAGACAGACCTTTGTTGACAAAGTAATGTCTCTGCTTTCTAATATGCTATCTAGGTTGGTCATAACTTTTCTTCCAAGGAGTAATCGTCTTTTTATTTCATGGCTGCAATCACCATCTGCAGTGATTTTGGAGCCCCAAAAAAGAAAGTCTGACACTGTTTCCACTGTTTCCCGATCAATTTGCCATGAAGTGATGGGACCAGATGCTTAGTTTTCTGAATGTTGAGTTTTAAGCCAACTTTTTCAGTCTCCTCTTTCACTTTCATCAATAGGCTCTTCAGTTCTTCTTCACTTTCTGCCGTAAGGATGGTGTCATCTATATATCTGAGGTTATTGATATTTCTCCCGGCAATCTTAATTCCAGCTTGTACTTTATCCAGCCCAGCATTTCTCATGATGTACTCTGTGTATAAGTCAAATAAGCAGGGTGATAATATACAGCCTTATACAGAAAATAGCTTAGCACTATCCTATAAAATGTAATATTCAGATTTCCTATGACCAAGCAATTTCTCTGTAGGTCATAGGAGAAGCTCTTTAATAGAAATACCAGGATTCATGTTTGAAAATGGTCATAGTAACACTCTTCCTAAATTGTAAAAATTGAATACCATCCAGATATCTATGAGCAGACAAATACATATTCCCTAAAGTCAGTTTTTTCCATCAGTGAAGGTGAAGTTATAGGCAAAAGCACATATAGATCATAGAATCATAATATTGAAAAGAAGAGCAAATTCTTTAAGGCTACATAGTGGATGCTATTTTTATAAATCTAAAAGAAATATGGTTTAGAAAATGATATGTTTGTAATAATACTGTACATTAAAAAATCAGGAGAATAATAAAGACCAAATTCAAGATTACAGATATCTCCTGGTATTAAATGGGAAGGGAAAGTGCACGTGATAGATGCAGTGAGAGTGACAGAGCTCTAACTCCTAGATATTCATGTTACTAATATGCTTTATCCCATACACATATGGGTTATTTTGTGGTTATTAAGTGTACATTAAAAAGATAAAAACTATGACGGTATCCTTAATGTGTTAGAAACAAGAGAAAGGAAAAGTGAAGAAAAATGGCAAAAGCCTTAAATAGAAAATTCACACTACCAAGAAAGAAAAATAACCAATAATAACATTTTAAAATTTCAGTCTTCAAAGTAATTGTACAAATGCAAATTTTTAAATAAATGCAAATTAAAATTGTATCTCTTGTTATAAGAAGGCAGAGAGTTAAAAGAAAGATTCCCATTGTTACTCAGGCTATAGAGAAATATATATAGCCTTGATGGTGAGAATGAAAATTGATATATCCTTTCTATGGAATAATTTTGCAGTAAATGACAAAGGCCTTAAAATATTCATACCAATGGCTTTGCATTTTGGCTGCTATGAATTTATTCATAAGAAATAAATGTTTTAGTGTGCTTGAGAGAACACAGTTATTAACATAAACTTGCTTATAATTAAAAAAAAAAACTGGCAACAATCTTCCTGGCTAATAAAAAGCGATTTAGTGAAATATAGAGAGAATGAAATGAATAAGCAACTCTTTTAAATGTCGGTGGAGAAATTAATATATTGACATGAAAATATTTAGTGGGGGGAAACAGGTTATATACTTACAATTGTTTTAAATATTAAGAATACTTCATATTCTTCTACTTTTTACCAAGTTTGTATGTTTAGGGGTATCTATGTGGGTTCAGGACAAAGCCTGGGGAGCTTATTTATAATATTTATTGCTGGTCAAACACCTGTGATGTTTTCTTTAACTTTATTTTTTATTCTGGATGATTTCTGTCTCGCTTACTGGTCTACCCTTACTGCTTAGTCCTTGATGCATAGTAAGTGCTCACTAGATTTTAATTGTTTGAATGAATACATTAAATCAAGGGTCCCCAACTGCTAGGATCTAATACTTGATCTGAGGTGGAGCTGATGTAGTAATAATAGAAATAACATATACAGTAAATGTAATGTGCTTGAATCATTCCAAAACTATCAACTCTCACCCAGGTCCATGGAAAAACTGTCTTCTACAAAACCAGTCCGTGGTGCCAAAAAGGTTGGGGACTGCTGCTAAATGACAACTTTTGGAATACAGAAAGGAGACCTTCTACTGAGCTAATTCAGTTGTACTCAACTGAAATAAATACCCTACATAAATTAACATCCTTGTCTTCCTAGAGTTGAGGGTTACATTAAAGATATCCATGCCTGATTCTGTTTTCAAGGAATTAACCCTTCACAGGGACATTTGCCTTTTGAAATGCTAACTTTTCATTTAAGGTCCTGACTCAACAGTGGTAATATTTCTAAGGAGATATTTTGGAGTTGGAAAGTTATTCTATCAGCTTCTTCAAAGCTTTTTCGTACGATATCCACGTGCTCCACCAATGCCCCACTCCTAAGAACACTTTTCTTTTCATAGACCCCAGACAGATAATATTGTTATCAATCTTACTGTCTATAAAAATTATAATTACCACCTAAGTAGGAAACTGTGTATATTAGGTTATTTTTTCCATAGCAAATGTGAGGTATTTTTTAACTAACAGATTTATGTATGTCCTACTTCATTGAGCAAAATAAATTTTATAACTTACGAAAAATTCATACATTCAACTTTTTACAATTGTAAAGGAGAACAATTGTAAAGGGCTTCCTAGGTGGCTCAGTGGTAAATATTCTACCTGTCAGTACAGGAGATGTGGATTTGACCTCTGAGTCAGGAAGATCCCCTGGAGAAGGAAATGGCAACCCATGCTAGTATTCTTGCCTGGGAAACACCATGGACAGAGGAGCCTAGCAGGCTACAGTCCATGGCGTCACCAAAGAGTCAGACAAGTTAGCAACTAAAACGACAGTAACAGCAAAACAGCAAGAACATTGGGGAAAGATAAATTAAGCGTGAGGGAAGTGGGCTGAAACCAATATGAGGCCAGTGCAAGGAAGGGCATCCTACAAGGTAAGTACTAAGTGTTGCTCAGATGACGTGAGGTCCTGTCCCAAGAGGATTGTCCACAAAGTCACGTGGATGACAGACTTCATGACATGGAACCGTCTACCGCCCAGAGAACATGCACGGCTGTATCGCCAAGGGCAGGCCAACACTGCAGAACTCTGACTCTGTTCATGAGTCTGTGTCTCTAGTAACATCCCTCGGTGCAGGCCCAATTAATCATTCCAGAGTTCAGTCCATGAAGGCGGGTCCCTGTGGGGATCCCAAGCAAAGTCTCCAGGTACATAGAGCTCTCTTGCAGTCTGAACTCAATTCAAAAGTAAATATGAGTGTGTCAAGACAAAAGCAAAATAATAATAATGATGACCTTCATAGCCTTCAGGCAGTTCTCCATAAAAGCTGTTTTCTTTTGCCAAGGATTTCTGTCAGCCTTGAGAAGACACGACTTTGAGGTCATACTCTCCTGACAAGGACCTGCGGAGCCCAAGGAGCAGGACTTTCCCTCACAGAACAATTCTGAGTTGGTGCCAGCAGTCACCAGGTCACAGACAAGTGTAGAACAGCATATGTAAAATGGTGGGCTTTTGAGCCAGGAAGAAGCCTCCCTGGGGACCCAGCTGGTGACCCCGGGCTGAAGCTGCGTCCTCTCATCTCTTGGGGAGGTGCTGCCCATCTTACCTGCCCAGAAGCATGGCCAACGTGTGGACTGAGCGGAAGCCCGCGTGGGAGGGCCTGTGCCCGCACCCTGGGTCAGACTCAGTTTCTCCCAAAGCTTCCGTCAGTTGACTAATAGGGGAGCAAGGGGTTTGAGGAAGAGGAGGCCTATGAAGAAGTTGAAGAAAAGTGGGAATGACGAATCACGCATGTGCCGTGCTCAGTCGCTCAGCCGCGGCCGGCTCTGGCTCTGTGTGACCCCGTGCACTGTGGCCCTCCAGGCTCCTCTCTCCATGGGGTTCTCCAGGCAAGAAGGCTGGAGTGGGTTGCATACAGAGGACATACAGAAATTCCTCTAGAGGAATCTTCCCTACCCAGGGATCAAAACGATGTCTTCCGCATTGTAGGCGGATTCTTTACCATCTGAGCCACCAGGGAAGCCCATGAATACTGGAGTGGGGAGCCTATCCCTTCCCCAGGGGATCTTCCCTACCCAGGAAATGAACTGGGCTCTCCTGCATTGCAGGCAGATTTTTTTACTGATAAAGCTGAGTTACTAGGGAAGCCCTAAATAATATGTAATAGACTCTTTATCATGGAAGGAAAACTACCTCAGCAGAAGCAGATGGATTCATTTTCTTTGGATCAAGGAAGGGATGATCAAGACATATGCTCCCATACCCTTCTGCTTTCCCCTCCCAATACCATCCCCCTGACCCACACATCCGACAAAAACACAATGGGAGAAGATGCTTTAGGTTTCCAAATGATGCCTTCTTTTTTGTGGTCATCAAGGTACTGATATTCGGGACAAAATGTCAGTGGTGGTGGCTTTTTGGGAGCAAGAAATATGAAGTGTTTCCTAACCTTATTGTGGCTCTTGCATTATATAGCACAGCGTAGGTGCATGCCCAGTCATGTCCACCTCTTTGCGATCCCAGACTCCCCTGTCCACGGGATTCTCCAGGCAAGGATACTGGAGTGGGTTGCCATTTTCTTCTCCAGGGGATCTTCCCAAGCTGATGATGGAACCCACGTCTCCTGCGCTGCAGGAGGATTCTTTACACTGAGCCTCCTGGGAAGCCCCACATAGCACAGCAGGACATGTTTAACTGGCAGGTTCTCTCTGAGGTCGGGGTGGGTCACATTTTTTTTTTCATGGAAAGCATGAACTGCTTAACTAAAGAATGTGTTTCTTTAACAGGCAGATGAAAAAGAGACTGCCAGGCGATTCCTTGAGGTATGCTTAATTAATTCCAATCTGTTAATGACAGCAGTTTTCCAGTTTCAAATGACAAATGGTGGCCCTTTCCTGGAGGATCTTGAAGTGAAAGGACCTTCTTCCCCCCCCCAGGGCTTTTTTTTTTTTTCCAATTTGTCCTTGGCTAGTTTTGTCACTTTCTATTCAGAACGAGCTCACATCAGTACTAGTCATAAATAATTTGCAAAAGTAATTCCTGTCTAATCACTTGGGACTTGGAGTTTTTATGATGTTGCCAGATGTGCCATCAAAAAAAAAAAAATCATCCGGTTCAGAAATGTGATAAATTGAATCAGCGTCGATTAATTCCATGGAGACGACTGGTTGGTTTACATGGACTTGTGTTGAAGTGTGTGTCCATCTTCCTCTCTTCTCTCCAGTCCTAAAATCTGAGCTGGAAGTAGCAAGAATTCTGTAATGCTGGGTTACTGGGAGGTTGTGAGCATGTATGAGGCACCCTAGCGTAACTTTTATTTCTCGCTCATGTGTTAAGCGGACATTTTAGTCCAGTGAAGGATGCGAAGGGGAGAGTTTTAATAGCCCTAATCTTGTTTCTCATATAGACTCTGTCACTCAACATGCTGACGCCAACGTGGTGTAAATACCCAGACCTTACTCTTGGGATAATACTTCCCTGTTTCAGTGAATATTCTGCTCAGATTTCATCTTTACTTCCTCTGGACCCTCACCACATGAATTGTAGGTCTCTAATGAAGAATTTTGTTTGTTCGCCCTTATAATGTGTCCAGTGGTTTAAATATGTATCCTTCCAATGAAATTGTCAGCTTGTTGAGGTTAAATTGAGGTTAAATCCTACATTGTTGACAACTTCACTTATGATAATGCTTTTCAACAAGGAGATCCTCACTAATTTTGTTGAATAAAAAAAGAATCGAAAAATGGATGACTATAAATTTTTATTAAGCACATGGGGGGAATAAATGAAAAGATACATATTGTACTTTTAACCCACTTTGCTGGATCGTGTTACCGTAACTAAAGCTAGGCAGTGACTAAGTAACTTGCGCTGGGAAGAAACTCTAACTCGGTTCATATGGTCTATGCAAAGACTTGAAAGGGTACCTTCTGAACCAGGAATTCTGTGTTCCTAAATTACAGTCTCTCGGTGGAGATTAAAATATCTATAATACAGGGTAACAAGGCACAGCAGTGTGCTTTGATGACAAATGAAATCTTTGGGGGGAAAGTTGCCCTTGTTGTCTCTGATTGCATGGCCAAGGAATCCTGTGAATTTGCTGACATGTAGGTTTTCCTTTAATATAAAGCAGGCAAGGAAGGGGGAAGTGGAGAAGAAGGTGGAGCAGGGGAGAATGTGAAGCCCATTAGGGAAAGCGATTGAGTGTTGACGTGATGCAGAGTCACAGCGGTGATTCTAGATGAGTAGCAATGACAGCAAGGTTGAAGGCTCCAAGTTTAATGTTTATATTGTTTTTCATCTTTGGAGCTTACAGAACACAAAGGCAGTATTTTTTCCCAATGACTTGGTAAATATCAGAACAGGAATCAAAAAAAGTTTTTCATAATAAAGCACTTAAAATCTTTTTTACAAGAACTTTTTCTTTTACTATTATAATATGTTCATAATTATCATTTTGGTGGTGGTGGTTTAGTCACTGAGTCGTGTCTGACTCAAGATCCCACGCTGTAGCCCGCCAGGCTCCTCTATCCATGGGTTTCTCCAGGCCACAATACTGGAGTGGGTTGCCATTTCCTTCTCCAGGGGATTTTCCTGACCCAGGGATTGAACCTGGGTCTCCTGCATTGCAAGCAGATTCATTGCCTATTGAGCCACCAGGGAAGCCCCAATTGTCATTTTAATTTCTGTTTAATATCTTAAAGTCGGTGATGCCATCCAACCATCTCATCCTCTGTCGTAAGCCATTATATACATGTAGGTAGTTTCTAATTTTTGTACCAGTGCAGAAAATAATAAACAGCTTTTACATCCAAGGAATATTTTCCATTAAAAAAATTACTTTCTTTGGATAAACTTTCAAGAATCAAATAAGATGTGCAAAAGTTCTGCATTAAGACCAATCTCAATCCAATTTTGCCCCTTTTTGAAAATAAGAAAGAAGATTCTTTAGGTACAACTGAATAATCTCTCATATTTAAATAATTTATAGATCAAACAAAGGAAATGCTGTACTCTCTTAGGGATCCGTATAAGCTAATTATTCTCCTGATTTTCTGCAGTCTTTTTACAGGGTTTTGATTGGTAGGAATCGATGTAACTGTTTAAAAATCTGTTGGTCAATCACTGTAGAGTTAGCTGTGTTTTTAGGGACTAATTTTACAATGAAGATAATTAGATACTAGCCATTATGACTTAGATTATTTTTTCATGTTTAGTATTAGACACAATAGCCTGCAATTTATTTTAGTGAGTACATTTACAGAATAAAAATAGTTCATAAATGTCCCAATATTGATACCTCAGAATGTATCTTAATGTAATTTATCTAAAATATAATTCTAGAAAATTTAGCTATAGTTCTTTTCCTCACGTTTAATTTGGTATTGGTCACTATATATACATAATTTTATATCATTGTAGTCATAAAACAAAAAGGATATTTTATTGAAGTATAGTTGATTTCAGTTCAGTTCAGTTGCTCAGTGGTGTCCAACTCTTTGCAACTCCATGAACTGCAGCACGCCAGGCCTCCCTGTCCATCACCAACTCTCAGAGTACACCCAAACCCATATTCATCGAGTCGGTGATGCCATCCAACCATCTCATCCTCTGTCTTCCCCTTCTCCTCCTGCCCCCAATCCTTCCCAGCATCAGAATCTTTTCCAGTGAGTCAACTCTTCGCATAAGGTGGCCAAAGTATTGGAGTTTCAGCTTCAACATCAGTCCTTCCAATGAACACCCAGGACTGATCTCATTTAGAATGGACTGGTTTGATCTCCTTGCAGTCCAAGGGACTCTCAAGAGTCTTCTCCAACACCACACTTCAAAAGCATCAATTCTTCGGTGCTCAGCCTTTTTCACTGTCCAACTCTCACAACCATACATGACTACTGGAAAAACCATAGCCTTGACTAGACGAACCTTTGTTGGCAAAGTAATGTCTCTGCTTTTCAATATGCTATCCCAGGTTGGCCATAACTTTCCTTCCAAGCAGTAAGTGCCTTTTGATTTCATGGCTGCAATCACCATCTGCAGTGATTTTGGAGCCCAAAAAAATAAAGTCTGACACTGTTTCCACTGTTTCCCCATCTATTTGCCCTGAAGTGATGGGACCAGGTGCCATGATCTTAATTCCCTTGTATATACATACATATTTACATGTGTGTATTTATACACACACGTCTTCTTTATCCATTCAAGTCTGTCATTAGACTTTTAGGTTGTTTTCATATCTTTGCTGTTGTGAGTAGTGCTGCTGTGAACTTAAAGAGGCATGAATCTTTTTGAATCAGAGTTTTGTCTGAATACATGCCCAGGAGTGGGGTTGCTGGATCACATGACAACTCTATTGTTACTTTTTTAAGGAACCTCCATACTGTTTTCCACTGGTGGCTGCACCAATTTACATTCCCACCAACAGTATAGGAGGGTTCCCTGTTCTCCACTCCCTCTCCAGCACTTGTTACTTGTATACATTTTATGGATGATCATTCTGATGGGTGTGGGGTGATTGCAGTTTTGATTTGCATGTCTCTAATAATTAGCAGTGTTGAGCACATTTTCACATGTGTATTTGCCATTTGTACTCCTTCTTTGGAGAAATGTCTTTTTGGGTCTTCCCATTTTTGGACTGGATTGTTTGTGTTGTTGTTGAGTTGAGGGGAAAAAAAAAGATGCTGTTGTTTGCTGTTCTGTTAGGTGTTGCTGGGGCTGGTGCTTGCTCTATTCCACAGTGTTCCTTTATGAGCCATCACAGGGAAATACGTTTTCTGATTTCTAAATCACCAGCAATATTTCTAGTGAGCAAAAAAGGTTTTCATCTTATGGCCAGGGAGACTCATTTGATGATCACATCTCCCTTTTACCATTGGATCCTGCAAGACTTCAAGTTACCTTTGCAGTCTGCTTGAAAGACAGGATTTATGGCGAACATTTTCCAGACTTACCCGTCTCCGTGCATTGTTTATTTTCTCTCATCCAATTCTACCTCAGTTTTCTATTTTCTTTTGGTTCACTTTATGTGTCTTACATAAAGCACTTGACATCCTTTTTACAAGATTTTTTCCTTTTACTATTATAATACGGTCTTCATAATTATTTTAATTTCTGTGTAATATTTCAAAAGTAGAGGTAAACCATTATATGCATGAAGGTGGGTCCTATATTTTGTACCAGTACAGAAAGCAGTAAACAACTTTAACATCCAAGGAATTTTTCCCCATTTAAAAAATTACTTTCTTTGGATAAATTTTCAAGAATGAAATTAGGTGTGCAAAAATACTGCACTAACAACCAATCTCAATCCAGTTTTGTCCTTTTTTGAAAGTAAGGAAGAGAATTAATCCATAGTTAATCTGTATTTACAGGTAGACTAAAGGATATAATTATTAGTGAAAATCTGCTTTTCACAAAAAGTAATTGAAACTTGATATTCTAGCCAGCTCAGTTAATATAACACTTCTAGGCAGAGTTAGGTCCAAATGACTATGAGCTTCAAATATCTGAATATAATGTAAATATTTTTCTTGCTTAATGAATGAGGAATTATTGGAAATAAGGTGTATTTATGTATGGTGCTCAATAAAATATTACACAGACCCTAAAAGTAAACTTTTAATATGCCTATAGTAGAAATTAATAATTTTTAAAAAGGACTTGTTAGCCTTTTTAGCAATGTAGCATTTGCCCATCTGTGTTTTTTATGACTGCTTCTCAACTTGTGGGTAGAACTGTTCCCCAGAAAGCATCTGGAAGTACGTAGGCATTTTTTTGCTTGTTTACAACTAAGGGCCGCCACCGGCTACTAATGGTTGCCGTCAAGGATGTTCAACATCCATATTGCACCAGACAATCCTGTACCCACCTCTCGACACACACACACACACACACACACACACACACACACACACACACGTAATCTTTCTGCCCAGTAACCCCACTGTGTCTGTAGACCTGACCTCAGTGACTGTAGAGAGCAGGTGATTGGTTGCCAGGCACTTTGTAGACAAATACTTACTGAGGACCTACTGTGTGTTGGGCGCTCTTCTTAGTACCTAGCGTATACATTTTTGATAAAACAGAGAGTCAGTTTCTTGTGAAACTTCCATTTTAGAAAAAGGCTTTTAATAAATGTTGCTTCAGGCCATGTAGATGAAAAAAGTGATATGGAAAACTTCATTCACCATATACCTGAATAAATATGCAAAATAAAACCTTGAATGACAGGATCAGGGGCCTCACATTCTAAGCAGTGAGAAAACATTACAGCGCTTGTGTTTCCTTGGCCCCCTTTCATCCTTGACCCTTTTGGCTTAGTTGTGTGGCTCTTTTGGCCACATTCATTCCAACTTCTCCCTAACCCTAGATTTTACATTCTTCCTAATTCAAAGAAAATTTCCCATAGAATGCAAGCCAGCTTCCCTTGAGTGTTCAGATACTTCAAAGATTGTTCCAGTGTATTGAGTTGGCCAAAAATTTCATCCAGGTTTTTCCATAACCTCTTACAGAAAAATCCATACAAATTTTTTGGCCAACCCACTAGAAAGAAGTCTTTTAAAACTGAACTTTAAAGCAAAACATAAATGTTTCCTCTGGAGTAAAAAGATAGGAACATTAAAGCATTAAGACACTAAAAAGTTCAGAAATCACTTCTCTCTTGCATCAAACCATGATCTGATTGTGTTTTTTATTGTTTCATATGTTTCAATTAACTCAATTGTAATTGCTTGTCAGCATGTCATTCTCAGCAATAAATTTGTCATAAAAAAGAGTAGAAATAATCAAATTTCATTGTTCATCATTTTAGTGTTTGTTCCTCTTATCTGTTTCTGCTATTTTGGAATATATTCTTTCACTAACAGCTGTTGTGATATGTTTTATAGGGAGATATTTTGAGAGTTTCCTTTCTAATTTTCTTTCAGTTATATATGTAGATTATTGCTTTTCAGAGTAAGAAAGAAAATGATCAGATGGGAAAGGAAAAGGGGGAAAGGAGTAGACTATATAAACATGTTCAATGTGTACATTTTACATATTTATATGACATATTTACCCACTATGAAATTGTACTCAGTATTAAAATATGTATTGACAAGTATTTTAAAGTATGTGTGTGTGTGGATGCATGCAGCCCAGTGCACACTTAGTCATGTCTACCTCTTGCAACCATAGACTGTAGCCCACGAGACTCCTCTGTTCATGGAATTCTCCAGGCAAAAATACTGGAGCGGATTACCATTTCCTTCTATGGGGATCTTCCCAACCCAGGGATAGAACCTGTGTCTCTTACATCTCCTGCATGGCAGGCAGGTTCTTTATCAGCTGAGCCACCAGGGAGGCCCTATGATTAACCAATTCATAAAATGATTGTTTGACTATGCCGTTGAAATGAAAACATTTGTGTGTTAAGATTAGACTATAGGATGCTGCTGACCAGCAGTGTCAAGTAGCTATCATGGTTGCTGTGGTCTGAACCTCTCTGAATGCTCAGTATTGGTCTTTTCTCCTGACTCTCTTCTTCTCATTAAGATATGTTTGGAAATGTAGGATGGAAAAGGATACTAATTTATAATAAAAGGCAAATAATTAATGATTAATTACTATCTCTTAATTAACTTACTATCTTACAGTTCTTGTGGATATTTTATTTTAACAGAAAAAAGTTTTAAACAAAGAAGATTAAAATGTGACTCTAAAAGAATATTTTGGGTATCAGTCAGTATTTGGAAGACAGGAGGTATTTCTTGATACAAAGTCTTTATGGCTCCAATCAAATTATATCATACAAACTGTTGACTCTTCTCCCCATAGGTCTTGATAATATGAATTTTTTCCATAGTTTTACTTGCAGATATTTATTTCTTTGAAGTGTACCAATTTCTCACCAACACAGGCTTTATTATTGAAATCAGATCACTTAAAAATATATAGCATCTTATATGCCCAATTTAAAAAGCTTTGTTATAGTTAACATGAACTAAGAAAATAGATATTAATGTCATTGGATTTAGTTAGGTGTGTTTTAGTAATAACATGCTAAAGTAATATTTTTTAATATGATTCAAACATTTAAAAGAGTACTTGTGGTATTAGCTTGATAATTCTTAATATCATATTCAGTTTCTGAATATATCCCAAATAAATCCATCAAATTTCATTTCTATTACTACTCTCTCCAACTTTACTAAATTCCCAAGCATTTTCTTAGCATGTTATAAGGATCAATGAATTTAAAATGGTTTTTATGGAACAAAGGTGCATTAAAAATTTAACTTGACAGTGAATTTCAGTTTAGTAGAGTGTATTATAAAATTGACTTATTTGAAATTATAGCTTCATTCCCAGGATGAAAAAAAAATGGAGCATTAAATCTAAATCAAAATTACATGTAGTATAAGCATCCAAGATGGCAGCAAAGAAGACTCTGAGCTCACCTCCTCCCATGCACACCAAAATTACAACTATGTACAGAGCAGCTACACATAAGAACAACCTGAGGACCAGTAGAAAAAATTTCAACAACTGAAGATATAAAGAAAGAACCAAAACAAGCTGGATTTGGGAGCAAAGACACAGCACAGTCAAGACTCATACCTCAGGTGGGGAACCCATGAAAAGGAGGATAATTATAATTTCAGAGATTCTCTCCAAGGAGCAAGGAGCCCCCAGTTGGGCTGCCCAGTGTGGGTGGGGGTCCTGCACTCAGAAGACAAATCCCTAGACTGTCTGACTTTGAAAGCTAGTGGGGTTTGAGTACATGAAAGCAGTGGAACTGTGGGAAACAGATTCCCATCTTAAAGGGCATATGTAAAGCCTCACATGCTCTGAATCCCAGCACAGAGGCAGAAATTTGAAAGGGTCCTGGATCAGACCCACTTGCTGATCTTGGAGATCTTCCAGAGAGGCAGACAGCAGTAGGGACTCCAGCTGGTGATATAGATACAGCTGGCAGCCATTTTTAGGAACCCCTTCTACTGTACAAGGGCATTGATGCTGGTAAGCTTCATTTTGGACTCCTCCATCTAACATTTAAACTTACCCACCCACCAGCCAGTCAACATCAGTCTCAGGACACTCACACCTGGGTGGCCAGCCACACTGGGACTCAGCCCCACTCACCAATGGGCTGGCACCAGCTGTAAGCCCCCAGTTCCCCAGTTAGCCACCCTGAGAACTGATCCCAGTAACCAGTGGGTTGGCATCAGACCCAGGACAAGGCTCTACCCAACAGCAGCTTCTGCACAAGGCAGAGCTGGGCAGCCAGACAGGCTAATGGACACACCTGCCTACCACATGCCCACAGTAGTCAGCCCCACCACAACACGAGGATCCACACAGCTTGCATAGGGGCGTCTCCTAGACCATATAGCTTGGGTGACAAGAGTCGACTGAGCTTCTGGGCCCTGTAGGGCATCCCCTACAAAAGGCAACTTCTTTCATACTGGGAAATGTAACAACCCACCTAGTACACAGAAATGAAAAAAAAAAAAAAGAGAGAGGTAAAATGAGGCAACAAAAGAATATGTTCCAAATTAAGGATAAAATAAAACCCCAGAAGAAGAGCTAAGTGAAGTAGAGATAAGCAGTCTGTACCCAATAAAGATTCCAAGTCAATGATCATAAAAATGTTCAAGAAACTTGGGAGAAGAATGAATGAACATTGTAAGAAGTTTATAAAAGAATTGGAAGATATAAAGAAGAACCAAACAAAGCTATAGAGTACAATAGCTGAAAAGGAAAGTACGCTAGAGGGTAGCAGTGGTGGATTAGAGACACAGGAACACATCAGTGCCCTGGAAGACAGAGCCGCGACAGTCACCCACACTGGACAGAAAAAAAAGGAAAGGAATTTTTAAAAATGAGGATAGTTAAAGAGACATTAAGAATATTAGTATTCACATTATAGGAATCCCAGGAGAAGAGAGAGAAAAGAAGGCAGAAAAAAGACATCCCTAACCTGGGAAAGGAAACAGATAGCCAGGTACAGGAAGCACAGAGAGTCTCAATCAGGATCAACATAAAGAGGTCTACATTAAAGTATTAGTTACTCAGTCGTGTCCAACTCTTTGTGACCCCATGGACTGTAGCCGGCTAGTCTACTCTGTCCTTGAAATTCTCCAGACAAGAATACTGTAGGAGCTAGCCATTCCCTTCTTCAGGGGATCTTCCCGACTCGGGGATAAAACCCAGGTCTCCTTCATTGCAAGCAGATTCTTTACTGTCTGAGTCATCAGGGAAGCTCCACATTGTAATTAAAATGACAAAAATTAAAGGTTAAAAGAGAATATTAAAAGCAGCAAGTGAAAAGCAATTACTGTTACATAAGGAAACTCCCTTATTAAGATTATCAGCTGACTTTTCAGCAGAAACTTTGCAGTCCAGAAGGGAGTGGTGTTTTATTCGAAGTGCTGAAAATAACCTACATCAAGGATATCCAGCAAGGCTATGATTCAGCTTTGAAGGTGAGATAGAGTTTTACAAACAAATTTAAGAGGTCAGCACCACTGAACTCGCTCAGCCAGAAAGAATCCACCTGCAATGCTGGAGACACAGGAGCTGGGCTTTAATCCTTTGGTAGAGAAGATCCCCTGGAGAAGGAAAAGGCAACCCACTCCAGTATTCTTGCCTGAAGAATCCCAAGGACAGAGGGGCCTGGTGGGCTGCATCCATAGTGTCACAAAGAGTTGGGCACAACTGAAGCAACTTAGTATGCACCACTAAACCTGCTTTACAAGAAATGCTAATGGAATTTCTCCACACAGAAAAGAAATGTCAAAATTATGAAAGAAAAAACCTCATTGGGAAAGGAAAATATACAATAAAGGTATTAGATCAAACACTTAAGAAGCTAGTAGGAAGGTTAAAAGACAAAAGTAGAAAAATCATCTATATTCACCATAAATAGTTAAGGGTTACAAAAACAAAGTGATATAAAATATGATGTTAAAATTAGAGGAAGGTATGAAAATACAGGGTTGTTAGAATGCTTTTGAGCTTAAGATATTATCAACTTGAAATTATCTTTTGTGTATATATATAGATTGCTATATATAAACATCATGGTAACCACAAACCAAAAATCTATAATATATACAGAGACCAAAAGAGAATTTTAAAAGAAGAGTAAAAGTAGTCATCAAATCACAAGGGAAGAGAGCAAAAGAAGAAGAAAGGAATAAAAAGAACTACAAAAGCAAGAAAACAATTGCTAAAATGACAATCTATGCATATTTATCAATGGTTACTTAAAATATAAATGAACTAACTGCTCCAATCAAAAGACATAGAGTGGCTGAATGAATAAAAGACAAGACCAACAATTATAAATACATACACACCCAACATACATGCTCAACCTGAACACATGAAGCAAATGTCAGCAGACGTAAGGGAGAAACTGACAGCAAGACGTTAATAGTAGGAGACCTTAAAACCCCATTTACATCAATGGACATCCAGACAGAAAGTCAATAAGGAAACATGGGGCTTCTACTTAAAATGTTAGACCATATGAACTTAATAGATCCATGTAGAACATTCCATCCCAATGCAACAGAATACACCTTCTTTTCTAGCGCACATGGGAACATTCTCCTGGATAGATCATATGCTAGATGTCTCATTAAATTTGGGATGAAAATCACATCAAGCATCTTTTAAGACCACAATACTATGAGACTAGAAATCAACTGCAAGAAAAAACTGCAAAACCCAGAAGCACATGGAAGCTAAACAGCATGGCACTAAAAAAGCAATGGGTTGGTGAATAAATTAAGAATAAACTTTAAAAAATACCTGGAGACAAATGAAAATGGAAACACAGTGATTCAAAATCTGTAGGACCCAGAAAAGTTGTTCCAAGTGGGAAGTTTACAGCGACTCAAGGAGGCTAGAAAAACCTCAAATGAACAACCTGAACTTACACCTAAAGGAGGAAAAAAGAACAAAATGCAAAGTTAGTAGAAGGAAGTAAATCATAGAAATCAGAGCAGAAATAAATAATATAGAGACCAAGTAAATGTGTAGACTAAGATCAATGAACTAAGAGCTGGTTATTAGAAGAGATAAACAAAATCAATAAACCCTCAGGCAGGATCATTGCAAAAACGGGTGGGAGAAAAATGCCCAAATAAAATCAAACATGAAAAAGAAAAGTTACAACCAGTATCACAGAAATACAAAGGGTCATAAGAGGTATCTATGAATAATTATACATCAATAAAATGGACAACCTAGAAGAAATGGATAAATTCCTAGAAATGTACAGTCTCTCAAGGATCAATCAGGAAGAAACAGATAACAGAATGAATGATTTCTGGTAATAAAGTTAAATCAGTGAAAAAAAAAAAAGAAGAAGAACCTCTCAACAAATCCAGCACCAGCTAGCTTCACAGTAAAATTCTACAAAGCATTTAAAGAAGAGTTAACATCTAGTCTTCGCAAACTTTTCGAAGAAAACCAAAGAGGAAGAAGTGCGTCCAAATTCATTCTACAAGGTTAGCATAATCCTGATACCAAAATGAGACATATTCACCACAAAAAGAGGAAAATTACCGGCCGATATCCCTAATGAACATAGATGCAAAGATTCTCAACATGTTAGCTGACTGCATTTGACAGTACATTAAAAGAATCACACACTGTAATCAAGTGGGCTTTACCCTACAGGTGGAAGGGTGATTCAATATCCACAAATAAATATGATATGTCACTTTAACAAATCGGGGAATGAAAATCATATGACTGTCTCAAAAGATGCAGAAAAAACTTTGACAACACTCAACATCCCTTAATAAAGTTATGATAAAACTTTCAATGAAGTGAGTATAGAGGAAACATATCTCAACATAATAAAGACCATATAGGAGAAACCACAGCTAACATCATACTCAATGGTGAAAAAATGAAAATGTTTTATCTAAAATCAGAAACAAGAGAAGGATGCACACTCTCACCACTTTTATTCAGCATAGTACCAGAAGCTCTATCCATAGCAATAAGACAAAAAAGACATGGGCATCTGAATTGGAAAGGAATAAGTAAAACTGTAACTGTTTGCAGGTACAAAGTACTATACATAGAAACTCCTAAAAATGCCACAAAAAAACTACTAGAGCTCATCAATGAATTTATTAATTGCAGGATACAAAATTAATAGACACAAATCTGCTGCATTTCTAATGAACTATCAGAAAAAGAAATTAAGAAAGGAATCACATTTACCATTGCATTAAAAAGAATAAAATAGCCAGGAATAAATTTAAGGAAGTAAAATACATACTCAGAAAACTATAGGACACTGATGAAAGACTTTGAAGATGGCACAAACAGATGGAGAGATATACAGTGTTCATGAATTGGAAGAATTAATATTGTTTAAATGATCATGCTACCTAATGCAATCGACAGATTTAATGTAATTTTTATCAAAATGTGAATGGCATTTTTCACAGAACTAGAACAAATAATTCCAAAATGTATATGGAAATACAAAGACTCCAAATAGCCAACAGAGAAGGCAATGGCAAGCCACTCCAGTACTCTTGCCTAGAAAATCCCATGGACAGAGGAGCCTGGTAGGTTGCAGTCCATGGAGTCGCTACGAGTTGGACATGACTGAGCGACTTCACTTTCACTTTTCACTTCCATGCATTGGAGAAGGAAATGATGGCCCACTTGTGTTCTTGCCTGGAGAATCCCAGGATGGCAGAGCCTGGTGGGCTTCCATCTATGGGGTCGCACAGAGTCGGACACGACTGCAGTGACTGAGCAGCAGCAGCAGCAGCCAAATAGCCAAAACAGTCTTGAGAAAGAACAAAGCTAAAGGTATCACATCCCCTGCTTTCAAACAGAGATGCGATAATAAAAACAGCGTGGTCCTGGGCTGAAAATAGACACAGAGATCAATGAGACAGAATAGAGAGCTCCAAAATAAACCCATGTGTATATTATCAATTATTCTATAACAGAAGAGGCTGGAATATAGAGTGGGGGAAAGACAGCCTCTTCAACAAGTGGTGTTGGAAAAACTTGATGACTACATACAAAAAATCAATCTGTACTATTTCCTCACACCATTTATAAAAATAATCAAAAAATGGATTAAAGTCTTAAATATAAGGCCTGAAACCATAAAACTTATAGAAGTAAAACTGATACACTTTTATACATAAAACTTAGACACTTTTTGACATTGGTCTTAGCAATATATTTTTTGCTATGTTTCCTCAGACAAGGGAGACAGAAACAAAAATAAACAAACGGAGCTAGCTTAAACTGTAAAGCTTTTACACAACAAGGAAATCATCAACAATATGAGAAGTCCATCTAACTGAATGGGAGAAGTTATTTGCAAATGAATTATCTGATAAGAGTTTAATATCCAAAATTTGCAAAGAACTCCTACAACTCAATATCAAGAAACAACGTGGTTAAACAAATGGGCAGAGGACCCGAATAGACAGTGTGCAGTGAAGTCATGCAGATGGCCAGCTTCTGTATGGAATTAAAAAAAAGCTCAACACTGCTGGTCATCAGGGAAGTGCAGATCAAAACTGTATGAGATACTGCATCACACCTGTGAGGATGGCTATTGTCAGAAAGACACGGAATGGACATGTTGGCACGGATGCGGGGAAGAAGGGGCCCTCCTGCACTGTTGCTACAGATGTACACTGGCACAGCTGCTGTGGAGAACTGTGTGGAAGTTCCTTATAAAACTAAAAATAGAACTTCCATATTATCCAGTAATTTCACTTCTGGGTATTTTTCTGAAGAAAATGCAGGACACTAGTTTGAAGAGGTAGATGTGCCCCTATTGTCATTGCAGCATTATTTACAATAGCCAAGATATAGAAGCAACCGATAATGGAATATTACTCAGCCATAAAGGAAGGATAAGATCTTGCCATTCGTGACAGTATGGGTGCACCTAGAGTGTATTACACTAAGCGAAATAAGTCAGAGAGTACAAACACTGTATGATTGCACTTATATGTGTGTGGAATCTAAAAAATCAAAACACGTGAACAACGGTGGCAAAACAGAAACAGACTTGCAGATACAGAGAACCACAGGGGGCTGCCAGAGGGGAGGAAGTTTGGGGAACAAGTGGAAGAGCTGAGGGAGACCAAAAGGTCCAGACTGCCTGTTACAGAGTAAGTGAGTCATGAGATGGACTGTACAGCGTGGTAATGTCGTCAATATTGTGAGGTGGGGGGAAACTTAAAAACAGAGTAAAAAATTTTATAAATTAAATGTGGAAATTTTGTTAATATAATCACATGTTTAAAGGACAAACAATAATGTATTGACAAAACACAGTGATATAATATCAGAATGTACACAACTTCCATAACATACCCAAAGCCATATATCTCTGAATTATATATGGTCTGTTAATTTCTTAGACTTGTTGTTTGTGACTCTTTTAAATCAGTCATTTGGTTAGTGAGCTAATGCAGACAAGGCTGTTGGAGAATTCTGTGTGGTTCTCCTATTTGCTTCAGGTCATTTAAAAACTGTTCATCGTGGTCAGCCTCTAGCTATAGAGTAGGCTCTCAGATATACCACTGAGAGAATTTCAAATTTTCAAAATCTCTTGTATCTGTATATAAAATGATGAAATATTCTATTCAGTGCTTGACTTTTAAGTGGGACATTCTTATGCCTTTCTGTATTTGTATCACTCAGGGGCCCTATTACAAACCAGAAAAAAAGATAAACGTTTCAGATACATCTATCATTTTCTTGGTTAGGGTTCCTTAGACTCTGCAACAAAGAATTGAATGCAAATTGTATTAAAAGGAGGTGTGGAGTAAGACATGTAAGAGAAAAAAGCGAAGTATACAGCATCCCACAAATGGGCAACTGACACTCGGTCCTAAAGGGAGACAGCGTGGGACTCACACTGAACTGCAGTTATCCCACCTGGGATGCACAGAGTCTGGCTCTTTATCCGCCAACCCACTGACTGAGGTTCTCCAGGAAGGATGCTGAGTTTCAGCACTTCTTGCTGCCACACGATATTGAGAGTGGGCTCCGGTGCCCAAAGAAAGCCCTCTTGAAAAGAGATGAAAGTAGTGGCAGTTAGGATGCTCTGAAAAGATCAGCGTCCAGGCAATACGGGCTCATCTCCCCTCAGTGACAGCGTCTGCTACAGTACACACTAATTCATGGCCAGCTAACCTTTCAAACATCAGAGAAATGTTACAATGATGTTTCCTTGTAAAATGAAAAATCAGCTCAACACAAGTATCTTTAAAGCAAGATAGATACTACTTACCCTTAGGTGCCTTTTCTCGCATATCTCATTGCTCAAATATCTATATTATAGACCCTAATATTATAGCTAAATGTTTGTGCAACATCAGTTTACCAGCCCTGGAAATATTCCATCCCTAGGTCTGTTTGCCCATGTCCAATATAAGACCTCCCTCTAGAGTTTAGATAGCTGACATCATTTCCTTATTAAGTTAACATTTTAAACCTTCTCCATGTGAAGTTTCTGATTCTGAAGAGGAAGTTTCTATTGCTCCCTCAAATTTTTACATCTAAATTATTTAGGTCATATCTTAATGTTCAGATGATTAAAAAGCTGTGTGAATTGCTGATGCTTTACCTTGAAGATTTTGCTGGTGGGTCAGAGAATAATGAGGTCATTCGCCTGGGGATGTAGTTGCAGCTTAGAGCCCCAAAGTTTGTTTTCATCTGCCCACTGCAGATAACTTTTCTTTTCACGCTTCCTGTGTGCATAAGAAACCATTTAAAGGAAAGAAAATGACCAAGTGAGTGCTGTTTGGATGCCACACAACAGCTCAGTGAGACACGTGGAAATTGTGCCAGGATTTATCGTAGGTTGGAAGTACCCGAGAACGATCTCAGTTATTCTTCCTGAAAAAATTATGCTAGGCTGAGTACTACCACATCGCTCTGGTCCTGTGGGTGCCCTGTCATGTCTGATATCTCCCAGGAGCGTCCTCAGACCCTCTGTCTCTCCTCACCCACATTTACACTCACCTAGACCGACCCTGGGTGTTGGATTCAGTGTTTAGTGACTTTGCTGTGGTCACTCCCAGGCTTGTAGCGTGGACAGTTCCTGCGCTAAAAAACTTTTCAGGCAAGTCAAAGCAGATTAGTGAATTTCAGAAAAAGGATTCATCCAACACCTTTCTTTTCATGATTGCTGATTCCTCTCAGAGTACAGTAAGGTTTCATTTTTAGAATTACAAAATCATGAGGTTAAGATGAGAAGGCGCCTTTGGAAATAAATTAACGCGTTCAGAGCCCTCCCCCCACAGGTGAGGGACTTGAGACGGTAGTTGTCACGTACTTTGCCCAAAGCAACACAGCAGATCCTGGGAGCGTGTTCACCTTTCCTCACTCCTCTGTCCTGAACTGACGTTCTTTTTACACATTCTGCATAATACCAGGCAAAGCACGTATCAAACACATAGAAAAAGCAACTAATCATTTTTGACAAGTAATAACTAGTCAAATTACCAAACAAAAATAAATAAAAGGGGCAATATTCCTTTTTCCTCCTGCTTCATTTTTTCTATACTACATAAATATTTTAATATACTAAATCATTTACTTATTTGTTTTGTCTCTCCTACTTTGCTGGAATGAAAACTAAAAGAGTAAGGATTTTCATCTGTTTTATTCCCGGAGGCACTCCAAGCCCTTAAAACAGCTTTGAGGTGCTCAATCAATATTTCTTGAATAAATGAATGAATGCAATCTAGATCCTTCACAGGGAGGGCATGGGTGTTTTATAGTTCTGAATTAGATCTTAAGAATCTAAAGATTTGTGTTCCTATTAGAGGAAGCTAATTCTAGAATAGGAGAAAGCTCCCGCTCTACTGTTCTGACATTTTGAATTATCACAATATCAGAATAAATTTCCTTTGGAGATCAGGGGCCGTCAGCGGGCTCATTCACACATTGACAGTCAGAT
Organism: Antilocapra americana; assembly: GCA_007570785.1. Classification (NCBI taxonomy): domain Eukaryota; kingdom Metazoa; phylum Chordata; class Mammalia; order Artiodactyla; family Antilocapridae; genus Antilocapra; species Antilocapra americana. The sequence goes on along the minus strand of ML660776.1, from coordinate 2,467,278 downwards.
GCTGATTGTTCAGCTTATTCCGGTAGTTCAGTCAGAGCTCTACTGTTGACGCTTCAGGCAAGTCTTCTGCTCTCACTTTGCATTTCTTTCTATATTTAAAAATTATACATAATGCCCACCTTATGAGCTTCCCCCATCTATGATGTAGTCTCATCCTAAATACTGCACTATTTTGTCCTTTTTTAATAGTCACCATTCTATACATGGCTTCCCAGGTAGCTCAGCAGTAAAGAATCCACCTGGCATGCAGGAGACACAAGTTTGATCCTGAGTTGCGAAGATCCCCTGGAAAAGGAAATGGCTCACTCCAGTATTCCTGCCTAGGAAATCCCATGGACACAGGAGTCTGGTGGTCTACACTCCATGGGGTTGAAAAAGAGTCAGACACAATTTAGCGACTAAACATCAACGATAATACTAGCATTATATCCCCAGGAATTGTTTATAACTACAAGTTTGTATCTTTTGACTATCTTCACCCATTTTACCCACCTCCTTCTGCCTCTGGCAGTAATCATTCTGTTCTTTGTTTCTATGAATTTTGAATTTTGGTTTTTGTTTTTTTTCAGATTTCACATACAAGTGGAATCATACAGTATTTGATTTATTTCACGTAGCATAATACCCTCAAGTCTACTCATGTTTTTGCAAATGGCACAAATTCCTTCTTTTCTGGTGCTGAATTTTATTCCATTTTGTATATGTACCACATCTTTTATCCATTGATGAACATAGATTGTTTCCACGTCTTGGCTATTGTAGATAATGCTTCAGTGAACACGGGGTTGCAGATATCTTTTCAAGTAAGTGATTTTATTTCCTTTGGATAAATACCAGGAGTGGAATACTCCACACTGTTTTCCACACGGTCGCACCAATCCCGCCAACAGTGCACGAGGGTTCCCTTTTCTCTATGTCCTCCCCAAGACTTTTTGTCTTTCTGATGATGGCCATTCTGATGGGTGTGAGGTGCTATCGCATTGTGGTTTTGATTTCCAGTCCACTTTGATTTCAAAGTTAAAAAGTAGAAACTCTGTAATAAAAGAGGTGAATTTGATCATCCCATTTATGACATATCAGAGTCCTGATGCTTCTGAAATGAGCCCAACATTAGTCGGGTGTATTTTCCCAACATTTTCCTCCAGGGCTGGCTGTGCTTTCTGGAGATGAGGTTTCAGAATGCACTCTATAACTTCCCAGGTTATCAGCTGGGGCTGGATCATAACAGACTTAGATCCCAGCGGGCAGATAAGATTTGTGTTGGTTGCTTCTAGAGAGGATCACTCTCACAACTTTCCGCATTCCCACCCAACACCCACACGAGGACAAGTGCGCACCATAGCACCACTTGCAGGTCGGTAGTTTTGTCCAGACCAAGGGTTGGCAAGTTACCATTCTGGGAAAATCTAATCTGTTGCCTGCTTTTGTGAACATGATATTGGAAGACGGTCATGCCCGCTTGCATATGTATTGTCCACAAAAACAGTCACGCTTTCTTACTACAAGGCCAAAAGTTGCAAAGAGACCTTGTCTGATTCACAAAGCCAAAAATATTTACTGCCTGGCCCTTTATTTAAAAAAAAGTTTTGCAGACTCTGCTCTAGATGCATCACATAAAAGGCCACTCAATACGTACTGTTTTAAAATATCAATATAAACCCAGTTCTGGTCCTGACCCCTCTGTGTGCTTTTGGGTAAATCCCCTTGCTGCACTACAGCTTTCTCATTTTGTCAAAGTGCAGATAACCATACTCCTTTGAAACAGTCATAAGGATGAATTTAGTTAATAAATGTAGAGCACTCAGCCAGGTCTGGGAGAAAATAAACGCCCAGCAAATGTCCATCTTATTCATCAATTGGTCCTGAGGATATGGCCCTATGACCAAGGACCAAGACAAGCTCTGGGAGTTGGTGATGGACAGGGAGGCCTGGCGTGCTGCAGTCCACGGGGTTACAAAGCGTCAGACACGACTGAGCGACTGGACTGAACTGAACTGAAGACACGTTCAAGAAGCTAGACTATATTATTTTATTTCAATGTGAGGCATGAAATGGGACAGGATCCTCCAGTTGCCTTGTCAACAGTGAGAGCTAAGCAGAGGGGAGGAATTTTGAGAAGCCTTCTTCTTGGTTAACCATTTGAGCCATTTCTACAAAAACACGACAAAGAAGAATTTCTGAATATATATCATCACCATACCTTGATAATTAATTTCAAAAGCAGTGAAAGGCACATTGCCCTACATGTAATATACTTTGCAATCTATTATAGAAACACATATGTTCTAGTGGAAATGTATTAATAATGATCAATAACACATAGGGAAACATAGATGTATTTTTCCATAGCATGAGTGCAAACATCCAGGGATAGAATTTCTGTCTGGCTCATTTCCACATGATTCAAATTTGAAATTTGAAATGTAAATATTGTCATTTAAACCAGAGGTTAGCAAACTTCTTCTTTGAAGGGCCAGGTAGGAAATAGTTTTGGCTTTGGGTAGCATATGGTCTCTGTTGCAAGCATTCAGCTCTGTCGTTGTAGCAGCAAAGTGGTCATAAACAACCCATAAATGAATGAGCATGTCTGTGTTCAAGCAAAAGTGTTTATAAAAACAGGTGGTGGCCAGATTGCCCTAGAGGCCATAATTTGCAGATCTAGGGTTTAAACAATTGCAAAGCATATGCAGACTTTATTTTCTCCCCTCCCCCATTTCTTATTTTTAAGTATACTGCCTATTTCCCCCATAAAATACTCTCATGTGCCAGGAACGTGGGGTCTTTCTGAAGGAAAAGAGACATATCAAAGTCTCTAAATTTCAATTTGTTTTGTCAAGTTCAGTTCAGTTCAGTCACTCAGTCGTGTCCCACTCTGTGACCCCATGGACTGCAGCACGCCAGGCTTCCCTGTCCATCACCAACTCCCGGAGCTTTCTCAAATTCATGTCCATTGAGTCAATGATTCCATCCAACCATCTCATCTTCTGTCGTCCCCTTCTCCTCCTACCTTCAATTTTTTTCCCACATCAGGGTCTTTTCAAATGAGTCACTTCTTTGCACCAGGTGGCCAAAGGATTGGAGTTTCAGCTTCAACATCAGTCCTTCCAATGAATATTTAGGACTGATTTCCTTTAGGATGAACTGGTTGGATCTTGCAATTCAAGGGACTCTCAAGAGTCTTCTCCAACACCACAGTTCAAAAGCATCAATTCTTTGGCACTCAGTCTTCTTTATGTTCCAACTCTTACATCCATACGTGACTGCTGGAAAAACCATAGCTGTGACTAAGATGAGCCTTTGTCAGCAAAGTAATGTCTCTTTCTAGTATGCTTTTTAATAATGCTGTCTAGGATGGTCATAGCGTTTCTTCTAAGGAGCAAACATCTTTTAATTTTATAGCTGCAGTCACCTTCTGCAGTGATTTTGTCAAGTTTTGTCAAGTATTTTAATTCACTTGGGGTTGGGGGAATGAGTATTGCTGTGTTCTTCTAAATAAGTTGAAATGAGATTGTAAAACATTAATGGACAAAGAACAGATAGAGGACTGAAATTCAAAAATTTATGTGAACTCCATTTCTTATTCTCTTTGCGAAAGGGAAAATGAATAAACTACCTAAATAAGTAAGCCAAATATAGAAATTAATTCAATAATATAGACTATTTATGCTCCATTGAGCATCAATAATTCTGACAACTTGCTGTTTAATACTTCCTATGTTATATAAATGGATGTGTATTTTTAATTTTCTTGCATTATCTTTGACATAAATTGTATATATTTATGGTATACAACTTGTGTTTTTATATATACATAAACTTAGTGAACTGAGCAACTGAAACTTAGTGAAAAGATCAAAACCAAGATAAATGATTTATTCATCACCTACATAGTTACCCTTGTGTAAGTGTGAGATTTAACTTAAAATCTGTTTTGAGAATCTCAAGCATACAGCCTAATATTGTTAACACTCATCACCATTGCTGTGCTGCATCTGAGACTTATAAAATGTGTTCCTTCTGCATCGCGGATCCCTTGTGCCCTTTGACTGGCACCTCCCTGTTTCCGCACCCCCAGCCCTGGCAGCCACTGCTCTTCTCTGCTGTTATGCCCTCCACTTTTGTGGATCATACGTGTTAGTGAATCACATGGTATTGGTCTTTTGGTGTCTGCCTTATTCTACATGCCATAATGTCCTCCAGCTTCATCCACGTGGCTGCACACAGCAGAGCTTTCTTCTTTATGACTAAATAATATTCCATTGTTTACATATACCACCACTTTACTCCATTTATCTATTTATGAACAGTTAGGTTGTTGCCATAACTTGCCTATTGTGAGCAATGCTGCAGATATCTCTTCAAGAGGCTGATTTTATTTCTGAAGAAATGAGTATCATGTTAAATGTGAAACATTGTGCCCTGGAGAACCATATGTTACTAAATCTTCATATCACCTGTCAATTACTTGTCAGTCTGGTGTTATTTCTGTGAATGTGCCACTTATTTTATTTCCCACTTTTTATGAGTATGGAAGAAAAAAATATGTTGAAAATTTCTGATTATTAGCTTCAAGTCCATATTCATATGACCTGAATCACCGAAAACCATTTAACTAGGGAAACTCCAGGCAGAGCTCTGTAAAGTCTTAATTACCAGAGACTATTTACTGGGAACCCCAGACTAGAGCACAGGAAGGAGTTAAGGGAGGTCCCCAAACATCATAATAGCTCATCCTCTTGTTCTCGGCTCACAAGTGAACCTCACAAGCTTTCCCCAGAGTTCACATAATCTTACTTTTAATGGAATCCTTTGCTTTTCCTTGCACGCAGCAGCTTTTTATTTCTAACTTTCTATGCAAGCATGATACACGTACAGAAAATTATCTATTCTCTAAGTAGACATTCAGTGAATTCCCCAGAACCCAGGTGAGCACTGGATGACCTGCACCCCGACGCTCTCTCCTTCCCGCCTCCATCACTTCCCTGCCAGGGTCACGCTGTCCTGACTTCCCCTGGAGGAGGTTTGCGGGGCTGTTCTGCAGTCTGCATGCTTCATCACACAGTCTGGGCTCTTCATGCCTGGCTGCCTTGACTCAGTATGTTTGTGGGGTCATCCATATTGTCCTACGGAGCTGCTAGTGGCTCTTTTTCATTTCCGTGTGGTATTCCAAGGGCTCCCCTACAGCTCAGTTTGTCAATATATGCCTCATTTCATTGATCTGCTCCAGTATTCTTGCCTGGAGAATCCCATGGACAGAGGAGCCTGGCGGGCTATACTCCATGCAGTCTCCAAGAGTCAAGCACCACTAATCAACTAAGCATAGCACAGTGTCGATGGGCCTTTGGAAAGTCTCCAGCTTTGGACTCTTGCACATTGGTGGCTGTGGACTCCCTAATGTGTGTGTTTTGGGGACCATACTTGCACATTTCCACTGAGTATGCCCCACAAGTGAAAACACTGGGTCACAGGGTCTGAGGACACTTGGCTTCAGTATTTTCTATCAGTTTCCTGAAGCTCACAGCAGTTTTTAAACAGCAGATTAAAAGTCAGTCCCACTAAAGATAGGCATGCGCATGGCAGCTGTGATGAGCGCTGGCATAACATTTAAGAACACAACATTAGACCAGAGTCTCGTCAGCATGGGAACAATGCTGGACAGGGCAGAGCCTGTCAGACCACGGTCAGCCACTCCTGTTTAAAATGGACAGTGAGGACACCTTGGATCACGTCATCAGCACTTTTCAAGTCTCCTCCTCGATACTGATAAACTTCTTTTTTAGAAAAGTCCTTTTTCCAACCCCTCATTGCCCTATATGATTCATTCTTTGGTGAATACATTAATGACTTGTGCTCTGTTTCAAGACTGTTGGCTTATCAGACCATAGAAATACTAGCAAAAATTGTGGCTGTTGAATAATTCAGAGGCACTAGTTCGCCAAAACTATGCATATGGGGTGTTTCATCTATTTCTTTGATATTGCAATGAAAAGTGAAAGCATTAGTCACTCAGCCATGTCAGACTCTTTGCGACCCCATGGACTGTGGCTCACCAGACTTATCTCCATGGGATTCCCCAAGCAGGGATACTGGAGTGGGAGCCTTTCTCCAGGGGATCTTCTCCACCCAGGGATCAAACCTGGTCTCCTGCATTGCAGGCAGGTTCTTTACTGGGTGAGGCACCAGGGAAGGCCGAAGTAGCAATGTTTCAGTTGTAATTTCATAGTCTGGATAGAAGACTTTGAGGTTAAATGTCAGGTGTGAGTTCTCCTGGGATAGCAGAAGTTCAGAAGTTTGGAGCTCAGGCCTGAAGGCTCGGGCCATGACCTGGGGGGAAGCTCTCTAGCAAGGCCTGAGCCTCGCTTCTTTGCCTTCTCGCTCTTTATACTGGCAGAGCTCTTGCTGACTTCAGGGACAGAGCCCGGGCCAGGCAAAAGGAGGGCTCCTCGGGGGCTTGGTGGAGAGGAGCAAACGGCTGTGTTGAAGCATCTCCTGCCAGAAGGGGCCCTTGCTGACGCGAGCTCCTCACTGCTCGGAAGAGGGCAGGTGCTCGCAACGTGCCCGTCAGTCACACGGGGGACTGTGACTGAGGTGATGGACTTCAGCAGCTTCTGTGTTCTTCCCATTTAAAGTAATATGTGACTAGATGTGGATTTAAACGCAATCAGGTGATACAGATCTTTGTGTGAGTCGTGTATGTTTCTGAACGATGAAGCTGCAGAAGACATGCGTGATGGGAGATTCCTGAGCGTGTGGATGGGGTCACAGCGTGCACCTGACGGCCCCAAGAGCCCCCGTGGGTCTGACCTCAGTCACCAGCTCTGGAGGGGACACGAGCGCTCTCAGAGTCCCAGTATCTTCTCCCTGAGTCTCTCTGTGCCAAGAATCTGTGCAGTGATTCTGAAAGGATCACATCGTTCTTCTCATTTTCTGTATACAAAGTGCAAGTCGCTCAGTCACATCCGTCTCTTTGCGACCCCATGGGCTACATGGTCCATGGGATTCTCCAGGCCAGAATACTGGAGTGGGTAGCCTTTTCCTCCTCCAGGGGATCTTTCCCACCCAGGGTTCGAACCCAGGTCTCCTGCATCGCAGGCGGGTTCTTTACCCACTGAGCCCCGCAGAGGCTAAAAGGATCTGTCCCAGAGCCAGGTAGTGGGCGGTACATGGTAGAGCTCTGACTTTGGCCAGTTCCCTTTCCTTACCTGCTCCTCACTCAGGGAGGTTGGTGGGGCTGCCCCCTGGGTTGCAAGTAAGCCACACACAAGTACAACAGGGGTGAGTGGGGAGGGCGAGGATGGCAGTCAGAACATGCCTACGGCAAACACCCAGTGGGAAATCTGCAAAGGAAACCTATCCAGCGGGGCTGATCGCCCTCACCTCAGCTTGTAGAGACCCAGACGCGACCCAGACCCTTGTACCTGACTGTCCGTTTCGTTTGGTTTAGGATGGAGTCCCAGCAGCAATGTATTCTAAAGGGCTCTGCAGCCAAGGTTGAAAAACCACAGATTGAGATAAAATGCCTTTGTAGACTAAGCAATTAAATCTAACTCATGAATGTAATTTTTAAAGAAAGCATGAAAATGAAAGCATATATGTGGAAGGGATTGACAGACTGCTAACTGTTCCACATACGGCACTCTAATGAAGAGATAAATGGAGAAGAACATAATTTAGTAGCATAATTAGACACCCGGTCCACTGGGGCCGGGGAGGAGGCGTGGAGGGGGAGACAGGGCATTCTGAAGGGTGCTAAGGAGAGCAGTTTCTTGGGCTGGGGTTTGAAGCCAGTGCTTCCCGGTCACTTGTTCATCACGTTACCTCTGACTTCCAGGCACTGGAAAGGAAATTCCGAGTGAAAAGAGGCCAGTGGGAAATAAAGGTGGGGACGGAACAGGCTGCCTGGGTCTCAGAGTCAGCAGAACCAGGCTCTTCCCTGGACTGTGCTGCTCATGAAATCGTTCCACGATTTAAGGGAGTAATTCCCAACATACTTTTGTATGAGACTCTAGTATTTGTCAAACCGAACTGGAATTTGCAGTTTATAAAGAAGACAGAACCTTGGAATTTTCATTTTCAATAAGCCAGGTTTTTAAAGGATTTCTCCCCAGAAGTGCATTTCACATTCAGAGACAGGGGCCTCTCGCAGAGCGCAGAGCCCTAATGGACCACTTGAGAATGTGTGCTTGAAGCAAGTGGGAGAGGCGCAGTCACAGACACACACACGCATGCGCGCACACACATACATGACATGCATGCAGACACACACACATATATGTACATGGATGCATATACACACGCTCACATGTATGGATATACGTGCATATAAACACATGTGTGCAACAGACATGCATGTACACATGCACATACATATATACAAAATTTGTACAGATACACATTCATATATGAACACATGCATGCAGATACACATGGACATATACATACACATGCATATAAATGCATATGTGCAACAAACATACATGCATACATACACACACATACACCTACATGTATGTATACACTTACACACACAGACATACGTATTCACCTACAATTATATAAAAGCCTATAACTGTGAAAGATTTGTTAACATAAATGTGTAGCTTAGTAAATAAAGGTGGACACCCTTGTAACCATCACTCATGAAAGAAGGTAGACTTTGCTAAGCACCTGGAAGCCCTCCATCTGTCTCTTCCCAACACAGCCCTCTCCCCCTACCCACAGGAGGAGCCACCACCCTGACTTTTATAGTGATCAACTTTTACTTTTCTTTATAGGTTTCTCATCCAAACAGTAGCATTACCATTGTCTGTATTTATCTTATATCATTGAGATCTCTTTTCCTCTATAACTCTGTCCCTTCACCTCACTATTACTCCACTGATATTTTTTGTCGGAGAAAGCAGGTCAGCTCTTACTGAGATTGCCTCAGGCTGTGTTCGGCTGGTGCACCCCTCCTGTGCTTCCCGAGTTTGGCCTGCGTGTCCGCAGAGTGGGTGTTGGACCCAGCGTGATCACGTTCGGACATGGTTATTCGGAGACAGACATCCTCTCAGGTGGTGATTGTGTCTCCATCAAGAGACGTATCCTATCGCATTTTCTCTCTTCTTGTCTTGGAAAGGGCCACGGATTCTCAGTGCCTATATATTTTCTCATATTTTAAACTATTTATCTGTGGCTCTTATGGGTTCTCAGCCCTGCCGGTGGCTTTCCCTCGCTGTGGTGAGTGGGGGCTGCTCTCCAGTTGTGGTGTTTGGGCTCTGCATTGTGGGGGCTCCTCTCGTTAGGGACACAGGCTTAGTTGGGATCAAACCCACGTCTCCTGCATTGGCAGGCGCATTCTTATCCACTGTGCCACCAGGGAAGTCCTGTTTGTTTTTCTGAAGAAAGTTAGCTGGTCATTCCTGGAAGTTTTTTTATTAACACACAAACCAGCTTCTCCAGCTTTTGAGAAGGATGGTCTTAGCTACCGCATGGTGGGCCTCCCAGGAATAAGACAGGCACGACCACTTTTATCTAGCTGGAAGGGCTCCTGTGTTTAGGGAGGGCAGTTTTCTCTGGTTTCATTTCAGAAATGCTGTGACAGTTGTGAGCCCTGCCTGCCCTGCCCCCACACACACACACACGCACACACACCCCACCTCTCGTGTTGGCTCTTTGTCACCCACAAGGTCCTTGTAAACACCCAGTATGCTATACCATTTCCCCCAGTTGTTCCTTTTCACCTGTGTAGCTTAGACAACTCCAAAATCATCATTCATTTTCAGAGAAAGAAATTCTCCCTGTGAAAGCTGTAGCCAACAACAGATACAGCTAGGTAGATTCAGCCAGTGGTGTGACCAGGCTGGAGGACCTCTGTCCACCTGCAGGAAAGGAGGATTCTGAGACATTCTCCCACAGAGACATAAAACTTCATCAACACTTAGATGTTTGATCATAAGAGATGCAAGAAGTCGTTCTCAAAGGCCTGACGTTGTGGTCGGTGTGACTGCATCTGTGCAGAGACGGTGAAGTGCACGGTTTCCTCTAACCTAAAGGAAGGCTGGAGACCCACTTCCACTCGCATTTGATAAAATACACACCTGAGCTCAGAGAGGTGATGCAGGCTCACAGAGCTGCTGCAGCAGAACTGCCTCTCAGCTGGCCTCACCCCTCACCCCTGGTCTCCTGCCACCCCAGCCCAGGCCTGCGCTCATTCCAGGGACGGTGAGTCCCTGCCCTCACAGGCACCTTGCTGCCCCAGTGGCAGGCCCCAGCCTCTGCACTTGGGCCCCGGCGACGCAGGCACTTGCTTCCTGTCACTGTCCCTTTCAGCCGAGCCATCGTGTGTTCCACTCATTCAGCTCATGCTTGTTCAGCATCCGCCATGTGATAAGCACTGCCACCCGATTGTAGGGAACAGAACACCCTCAAGGTACTTGTAGTCAAGTGGAAGAATAATTTATACTTATATACGCCTGCGTGCACACACACACACACACACACACACACACACACACTTACATGTAATGTTTATGTCTGATGTTTACTGTTAAGATCAACTTTTGACAATCATCTCTCCTGAAGGGAGATGGATAAAATGATCGCCTCTAGGTTAAAAAATCAATATGTGTCCATACATTGTGTTGTAGTAAAGACTGAGGAGGTCTCAAGCCACCTTCTCACATTCAGCTTCTCTTATAAGAAGAAAGGGTCCAGGCACAGAGTTGGAGAATGAAGCATTTAACAGCTCTGAGCTGTTGGGACTGAGCCATTTTGTCTTTGCAGTTTGTCTTAACAAAGTAACACTAATGTGTTGCTTGGGATATAAAATCAACAATTTGCTCTACAAAACCTAATACATCTCTTGGTGCCCAGACAAGGATCTACAAGGGTTTGCTGCTTTGTTGCTGCGTCACACTTGCCAATCTGCGGCATGTTGCCCTCCCCTCACACCCAAAACCTATCTTGTCAGAGTCTTTAAATAAAGCATGTTTTTGTTCTTGAAAACAGTATTATCTGTACAGTTGAGCTGGACTATGACCCACAGCTTCAAGGATTCAGGAAGTCTTGTCAAAAGCTGTACTCCTGAGTGATTCTGGAATGCAGGCTCTGACCTGCTCATCCAAGAATTTTAGATTCATACAAAGAGAGTCAAGTGTGAGCCTTGAAATGGAAAAAAATTAATCTAGGATCAATATAGAAGTAAATCTATATAATGCAGCACATATAACTCATCTTTAAACTATAGTTATTATGCTTAGAGTAAGACTTTTGAAAAAATATTGATTGAATTCATTTTTTTCTATAAACAATTTTGAATAGGGATATAGGATTTTCTTAAAGAAGAAATCTATATCATCTTACATAACAAGAAATCTACCATTTAGCATGTTTCATAACACCCTCACTGCGCAGTCATTGATTAAATATTGTAATTAAACTGCCTTTGGATTCCTGCACAGTAACTCTGGCTTGACCCGTCAGCCTGACAGCTGTATTTCCTTAGCTGCACGGTTCAGCAGGCACCAACTAATAGACACTTGTCTTCTGTTTAGAAAAACAGAACAATTTTTCTGTATGGAAGAATTCATTTTGCAATAGCTGAGCCACTGTATTTCTAACCAATATGTAACAGTTACCAAAAGTCTTTTGATCATTATTGTGATTCTTTTTGAAGAAAGCACTGTATATGAGAAAGAAAACTCGTCTTGAGGTTGCCAGGCCCAGGTTCAAAAGCTTATTCCACCATTTATTCCCTGTGTGATATTGAACAGTCATCTCTTAAGTGGGGATGGTCATTCATGGTCTTGGCTATCTAATGGAATCATGAATGCAGGTCAAGTGAGATGAATAAACAGCCCTTGCAAGAGTATGCAGCAGTGACTAATGTGAGACATTATTACTCTTTAGGTTTTGTTTTCCACTTCATACAAGCAGAAATACACAAACTCTCCACAGCTTTGCACTTCTGCTCTTTCTTGTTGTGATTTATACTCCACTTCCACCCCCCAAATTTTTGAAGTGTCTGTATGATACAAGACACAGATATAATAGAATCAAACAAACAGGGACACATGAACAGCAACCAGATAACAAAGGCAAGAAACATTAGAAGGAACTGCAAACATGAAAATTCCCTAAGCTTCCTAGCAGTCAGGACAAAAGGGGGCCACATGATGTGCAGGGTTTTTGCAGTCTGACTGAGGGAGCTTTCTCTGTCCTTGCAGTATACTGTACCTTACTTAAAACAGGATTCGTAGATCATCACTCATCGCTCATGCTTAGTCCTGTCTTATTCTTTGTGACCCCATGGACTGTAGCCCAACGGGCTTCTCTATACTCATGGGATTTTTTTCAGGCAAGAATGCTGGAGTGTGTTGCCATTCCCTTCTCCAAGGGATCTCCCAACCCAGAGATTGAACCTGTGTCTCCTGCTTTGCCAGGAGGATTCTTTACTGGTGAGCCATCTGGGAAGCCCCTTGGTAGATCATTGCCAAATACTTTTCTAGGAAACCAGGATCTTTGTTATCAAAATGCCACATTTAAAGTGTTGTTGCTGCACATAAGAGTCTTGTGCAAGCTTCCTGATGGAAGGGACTGGCTGTGGGAAAAACTGGGTCTTGCTCTGGTGGCAGGGCTGTGCTCAGTAAATCTTTAATCCAATCTTCTGCTGATGGCCGCTCCCTCCCTGTAGGTGTTTGGCCTGAGGCAGCCCAGGCCTGGAATCTGCAGTCTCTGTGGTAGGGCTGATGGCTCTCCTCCAAGCTGGCTTATCCAACAGGCCTCGCCTCCCAGGACTGCTGCTGCCAGCGCCCCTGACCCCTCAGTAGGCCACTGTTGACCCACGCCTCCGTTGAAGTGAAGTGAAGTCCCTCAATCGTGTCTGACTCTTTGTGACCCCATGGACTGTAGCCTACCAGGCTTCTCCATCCCTGGGATTTTTCAGGCAAGGGTACTGGAGGGAGTTGTCCTGCTTACAGGCATGTCTGGCTCATTATGCTGCTCATAAAGCTGATGAATTCTCTGTGACTCAGTCTCACTCAAACCTATTTTAGAATATTGTTAAAAAGCACCCTCCTAGTGCTTTGTCCACATGTTGAATGCACGGGGAATGTCCTTAGGGTTCAGGTCCTGTGTTTTCATGACATCATAATATGTATTTGTATATCCAGGAATCACCCTACCTGTTCAGCTCAGTCACTCAGTCGTGTCCAACTCTCTGCGGCCCCATGGACTGCAACATACCAGGTCTCCCTGTCCTTCACTATCTCCTAGAGTTTGCTCAAACTCATGTCCATCAAGTCGGCGATGCCATCCAACCATCTCATCCTCTGTCATCGTCTTCTCCTCCTGCCTTCAATCTTTATCAGCCTCAGGGTCATTTCCAGTGAGTCAGTTTTTCCCATCAGGTGGCCAAAGTATTGGAGCTTCAGCTTCAACATCAGTCCTTCCAATGAATATTTAGGACTGATCTCCTTTAGGATGAACTGGTTGGATCTTCTTGCAGTCCAAGGGACTCTCAAGAGTCTTCTGCAACACCACAGTTCGATTGCATCAATTCTTTGGCACTCAGCCTTCTTTATAGTCCAATTCTCACATCCATACATGATTACTGAAAAAACCATAGCTTTGACTAGACAGAACTTGGTTGGCAAAATAATATATCTGCTTTTTAATGCACTGTCTAGGTTGGTCATAGGTTTTTTCCAAGGATCAAGAGTCTTTTAATTTCATGATGGCAGTCACCATCTGCAGTGACTTTGGAGCCGAAGAAAATGTCACTGTTTCCATTTTTTCTCCTCCTATTTGCCATGGAGTGATGGAACCGGGTGTGTTAATAGCTTTTTAACTTTTCTCTTGGATCCTTTAGTGATACCTAGACCTCAGAGGTGATAGAGAAAATGTGGAAATAAATTATAATCTCACCAAATTCAAATATATCCTTGGGTTCAAGTTAAGGAGGAGCTTGCTGTCTAGACCCATGAAGTCTTAGAGGCTGCATCCTTCAGCCTTGCTTTCTAGTCACATAGGCAGAAGTTTATTTCCAAGCTCTGCATTTATTGGGTTGCCTTAGTACAGTCACTTGGTATATCTTATCCTTAGTTTCTCCATTCTACTGTTGACTACAAAATACAAGTCCACTAAACCCAACTTAAAGAGCTGCTGTGCTGTTAGAGGCGACACTCAACACACAGCAGTTATTATAGTTCCACCTCTTATCCACCAGTTCCATAACCCCAGATTTCCAGAATCTAAAAACATTTTTCATAATTCATTTGACAGCAAAATTAAACTCAAGCATAGCCTGACCAAGCCAATGTAAGGCTAGAGTCTCCTGACCAGTGGAATTTTGGAGCAGACACAGGACTATTTATGCATTTGGTTATGGAGTGTGGCCCCAGACAGCATTGGGGATCTTGCGTCACAAATGGCAGATGCTCTAAATTGCCTTTCTAAACTCTGAATCAAACTGAATTTTCGAACACATCCAGCTCCAATGCTTTTATTTAAGGGATTGATGACTATTCTATCACTGGGGTTGCAAATTTCCGTAGTGTCTGGCTTGTCAGAACATGGACCAAAAAGGGAAATCTCTTCACTGCATCCCTAACTCACTGTAACCTCCCAGGGTCTGCACAATTTGCCCTGAGCTCTTTGGGCTTGCAGGAGGTTGATACTTTGGGCGCAGATGGGTTCCCATCTGGTAGGTCTGACCACTGTAAAGTCCTTCCCACCCTGAACTCTGCCTCCGTGTCCACTCTCCTGCTTACCCCTGTCCCTTAGAGCTGAGAGGACAGAGAGTCGACCAGCTAGCCCTTCCAGGTGACTGTTTCACATGTATTTGAACAGAAGTGTTCTCTTTCTTAAGCCATCATTTAAACAGGCAAACAAACCCATTTCCTATAGCCAGCCATTAGCTGTCCCATTCATTTCTAGACCTCTTGCAATTGTCCTTTATTTGTCAGTTTTCCACTTAAGTATGATCTAGGATCAGAAGTATCATGGTCTTTGTCTTAAAAACTGTTTCCAGCTCTTGAAAAACAACTCCTCTTTTCTGGCCCCAAACAGTATCTTCACAGGGACTGAGGTTTTGTACAGTGGATGGTGGAAATGGCAACCCACTCCACTATTCTTGCCTGGAAAATCCCATGGACGGAGGAGCCTGGTAGGCTACAGTCCATGGGGTCGCAAAGAGTCGGACATGACTGAGCAACTTCACTTTCTTTCTTTCTTTTGGTTCAGACCCAGTCAAACTCTGAGTCATCTATTTACTAGACCTTCGGTGAGATAATATAAACTCTCAGACCCTCAGTCTCTTCATCTGTAAAGTGGAGGTGATACCGTGACCTTCCTTGCTATAAAGATTAAAGGTAACACCTGAGAAGCAACCAATAGCTTACCTGACACAAAATAGGCAGGTTAAAAACGGTAGCAGTTATTATTACAAGTTTAATAAATCATCCTCCTCTCTTCTATTTTTTTTTTCTTTTGCCAGCATCTCCACCTTCTACAAAATGGGTGGTCTTTTTCTTCATTCCACCTCGTGGAGAAGACAATTTATTTATTTTTTTTAATAAATAGGAAATTTCTTTCGTTTTTTTTTTAAACTTTTTTTTTATTAGTTTTGCCAAACAATGACATGATATCACCATGGGTTTACATATGCTCCCCCTCCAGAACCCCCCTCCCTCTTCCCTCCCCCCCGGGAAATCTCGTTGCACCAGTCCCAAGCATCAATCCTGGGCCGGCTATTGCTTAGACATATGATAATTAACATGTTTCAATGCCATTCTCCCATATCATCCCACCCTTACCCTCATCCACAGAGGCCCTGAGTCTATTCTATACATCTGCGTTCCTTTTGCTGTCTCGCATGCTGGGTTCTCGTTACCGTCTTTCTAAATTCCATATATATGCGTTAATATACTGTATTGTTGTTTTTGCTTCTGGCTTACTTCACTCTGGATAATGGGCTCCAGTTTCGTCCATCTGAGTAGAACTGATTCAAATGAATTTTTCCTTAATGCTGAATAATATTCCATTGTGTATATGTACCACAGCTTTCTTATCCATTCGTCAGTTGATGGGCATCTAGGTTGCTTCCATGTCCTGGCTATTGTAAACAATGCAGCGATGAACATTGGGGTACACGTGGCTCTTTCAATTCTGGTTTCCTCGGTATATATGCCCAACAGTGGGATTGCTGGGTCATATGGCAGGACTATTTGCAGTTTTTTAAGGAACCTCCACACTGTTTTCCATAGAGGCTGTACTAGTTTGCATTCCCACCAACAGTGTAAGAGAGTTCCCTTTTCTCCACATCCTCTCCAGCATTTATTACTTGTGGATTTTTGGATTGCAGCCATTCTGAGTGGTATAAAGTGATATCTCATTGTGGTTTTGATTTGCATTTCTCTGATAATGAGTGATGTTGAGCATCTTTTCATGTGTTTGTTAGCCATTTTTATGTCTTCTTTGGAGAAACGTCTGTTCAATTCTTTGGCCCACTTTTTGATTGGGTTGTTTATTTTCCTAGAATGGAGCTGCAGGAGTTGCTTGTATATTTTTGAGATTAATTGTTTCTCCATTGCTTCATTGGCTATTATTTTCTCCCATTCTGAAGGCTGTCTTTTCACCTTGCTTATAGTTTCCTTTGCAGTGCAGAAGCTTTTAATTTTAATTAGGTCCCATTTGTTTATTGGTGCTTTTATTTCCAATATTCTGGGAGGTGGGTCATGTAGGATCCTGCTTTGGTTGATGTCAGAGAGTATTTTCCCAATGTTATCCTCTAGGAGTTTTATAGTTTCTGCTCTTATGCTTAGATCTTTGATCCATTTTGAATTTATCTTTGTGTATGGTGTTAGAAAGTGTTCTAGTTTCATTCTTTTACAAGTGGCTATCCAGTTTTCCCAGCACCACTTGTTAAAGAGGTTGTCTTTTCTCCATTGTATATTCTTGCCTCCTTTGTCAAAGATAAGGTGTCCATAGATGCGTGGATTTATCTCTGGGCTATCTATTTTGTTCCATTGATCTATATTTCTGTCTTTGTGCCAGTACCATACTGTCTTAATGACTGTGGATTTGTAGTATAGCTTGAAGTCAGGTAGGTTGATTCCTCCAGTTCCATTCTTCTTTCTCAAGATTGCTTTGGCTATATGAGGTTTTTTGTATTTCCATACAAATTGTGAAACTATTTGTTCTAATTCTCTGAAAAAGACCTCTGGTAGCTTGATAGGAATTGCATTGAATCTATAGATTGCTTTGGGTAATATACTCATTTTCACTATTATTGATTCTTCCAATCCACGAACACGGCACATTTCTCCATCTGTTTGTGTCCTCTTTGATTTCTTTCATCAGTGTTTTATAGTTTTCTATATACAAGTCTTTTGTTTCTTTAGGTAGAAATACTCCTAAGTATTTTATTCTTTTTGATTCGATGGTGAATGGAATTGTTTCCATAATTTCTTTTTCTGTTTTTTCATTGTTAGTGTATAGAAATGCCAGGGATTTCTGTGTGTTGATTTTGTATCCTGAAACTTTGCTATATTCACTGATTAGCTCTAGTAATTTTCTCGTAGAGTCTTTAGGGTTTTCAATATAGAGGATCATGTCATCTGCAAACAGAGAGAGTTTTACTTCTTCTTTTCCAATCTGGATTCCTTTGATTTCTTTATCTGCTCTGATTGCTGTGGCCAAGACTTCCAAAACTATGTTGAAAAGTAGTGGTGCGAGTGGGCACCCTTGTCTTGTTCCTGACTTCAGGGGAAATGCTTTCAGTTTTTCACCATTGAGGATAATGTTTGCTGTGGGTTTGTCATATATAGCTTTTATTATGTTGAGGAATGTTCCTTCTATTCCTGCTTTTTGGAGGGTTTTTATCATAAATGGATATTGAATTTTGTCAAAGGCTTTCTCTGCATCTATTGAGATAATCATGTGATTTTTATTTTTCAATTTGTTAATGTGGTGTATTACATTGATTGATTTGCCAATATTGAAGAATCCTTGCATCCCTGGGATAAAGCCTACTTGATCATGATGTATGATATTTTTAATGTGTTGTTGGATTCTATTTGCTAGAATTTTGTTAAGGATTTTTGCATCTAAGTTCATCAGTGATATTGGCCTGTAGTTTTCTTTTTTTGTGGCATCTTTGTCGGGTTTTGGAATTAGGGTGATGGTGGCCTCATAGAATGAGTTTGGAAGTTTACCTTCCTCTGCAATTTTCTGGAAGAGTTTGAGTAGAATAGGTGTTAGCTCGTCTCTAAATTTTTGGTAGAATTCGGCTGTGAAGCCATCTGGTCCTGGGCTTTTCTTTTTTGGAAGATTTCTGATTACGGTTTCAATTTCTGTGCTAGTGATGGGTCTATTAAGATTATCTATCTCTTCCTGGTTTAGTCTTGGAAAGTTGTACTTTTCTAGGAATCTGTCCATTTCATCCAGGTTGTCCAGTTTATTTGCATATAGCTGCTGATAATAGTCTCTTATGATCCTTTGTATTTCTGTGTTTTCTGTTGTGATCTCTCCGTTTTCTTTTCTAATTCTGTTGATTTGGTTCTTCTCCCTTTGTTTCTTGATGAGTCTGGCTAATGGTTTGTCAATTTTATTTATCTTCTCAAAGAACCAGCTTTTGGATTGGTTGATTTTTGCTATGGTCTCTTTTGTTTCCTTTGCATTTATTTCTGCCCTGATCTTTAAGATTTCTTTCCTTCTACTAGACCTGGGCTGCTGCATTTCTTCCATTTCTAGTTGTTTTAGGTGTAAAGTAAGGTTATTTATTTGATTTTTTTCTTGTTTCCTAAGGTGAGCTTGTATTGCTATGAACCTTCCCCTTAGCACTGCTTTCACAGTGTCCCATAGGTTTTGGGCTGTTGTGTTTTCATTTTCATTCGTTTCCATGCATAACTGAATTTCATTTTTGATTTCTTATGTTATTTGTTGGTTATTCAGCAGTGTGTTTTTGAGCCTCCATATGTTGGAGGTTTTGAATGGTTTTCTCCTGTAATTGATATCTAATCTCACTGCATTGTGATCAGAAAAGATGCTTGGGATGATTTCAATGTTTTTGAATTTACCAAGGGTAGATTTATGGCCCAGGATGTGATCTATCCTGGAGAAGGTCCCGTGTGCGCTTGAGAAAAAAGTGAAATTCCTTGTTTTGGGGTGGAGTGACCTATAGATATCAATTAGGTCTATCATTTAAAGTTTGAATTTCCTTGTTACTTTTCTGTTTAGTTGATTTATCCATTGGTGTGAGTGGTGTATTAAAGTCTCCCACTATTATTGTGTTGTTGTTAATTTCCCCTTTCATACTTGTTAGCATTTGCCTTACATATTGTGGTGCTCCTATGTTGGGTGCATAAATATTTATAATTGTTATTTCTTCTTCTTGGATTGATCCTTTGATCATTATGTAATGTCCATCTTTATCTCTTTTCACCGCCTTTATTTTAAAGTCTACTTTATCTGATATGAGTATTGCCACTCCTGCTTTCTTTTGGTCTTTATTTGCATGGAATATCTTTTTCCAGCCTTTAACTTTCAGTCTATGTATGTCCTTAGATTTGAGGTGGGTCTCTTGTAGGCAACATATATAGGGGTCTTGTTTCTGTATCCAATCGGCCAGTCTTTGTCTTTTGGTTGGGGCATTCAGCCTATTTACATTTAAGGTAATTATTGATAAATATTATCCTATTGCCGTTTCTTCTATTTTATTGTTTTGGATTCGAGATTATATATCCCATCCGTGTTTCCTATCTAGGAAAGATCCTTTAGCATTCGTTGGAGGGCTGGTTTGGTATTGCTAAATTCTCTCAATTTCTGCTTGTCTGAAAAACTTTTGAATTCTCCTTCAAATTTGAATGAGATCCTTGCTGGGTACAGTAATCGGGGTTGTAGCTTGTTTTCTTCCATGACTTTAAGAATGCTCTGCCATTCCCTTCTGACCTGAAGCGTTTCTATTGAGAGATCAGCTGTTATCCTTATGGGATTCCCCTTGTGGGTTATTTTTTGCTTCTCCCTCACTGCTTTTAATATTTGGTCTTTCTATTTGATATTTGTTAATTTGATTAATATGTGTCTTGGGGTGCTCCGCTTGGGGTTGATTCTATTTGGGACCCTCTGTGTTTCTTGGACCTGAGATGTTATTTGCTTTCCCAATTTAGGGAAATTTTCCACCATAATTTCTTCAAGAATTTTTTGATGGTCCTTCTTTTTGTCTTCTTCTTCTGGGATTCCTATGATTCGAATATTGGTGCATTTAATACTGTCCCAGAGGTCTCTGAGATTGTCCTCATTTCTTTTAATTCTTTTTTAATTTTTCCTTTCTGTTTCATTTATTTCTGCCATTCTATCTTCTATTTCACTTATCCTGTCTTCTATTTCTCTTATTCTACTGTTGGTTCCCTCCAGGGTGTTTTTGATCTCATTTATTGCATTATTTATTGTATTTTGACTCTTTTTCATTTCTTCTAAGTCCTTGTTAAAGCTTACCTGCATCTTCTCAATCCTTGCCTGCAGGTTATTGAATTGCAACTCCAACTTATTTTCCAGGTTTTGGATCATTTTCACTATCATTATTCGGAATTCTTTGTCAGGTAGACAAGCTATCTCTTCGTCTTTTGTTTGGTCTAGGGGATATTTATCCTGGTCCTTTACTTGTTGGGTATTTCTCTGCCTTTTCATCTTGTTTATCTTGGTGTGTTGTCCCTTTATTGTGGGGTTTCCTCACTATGGGAGGGGTTGGATGAGTGTTTTGTCAGAGTTTCCTGGTTGGAATCTTAAGCGGTCTGTCCTGCTTGATTTGGCGACCTCTGCTGGCCCCTTCAGTGTCTATTCAGCGCTCTGGGGTTTGCCCCGCTTGGGGTGCCTGCTCTTTTCCCACCCCCTCTGCTCAGGCTCTCGGCTGGCGGCGCACTCTGGTGACGCAATTGGAGGCTGTGGCTTCTCCTCTCCCCAGGCCCAGCCGCTCGGCTCTTTCTGCTTGCAGCTGGGTGTGTCTTCTCAGATGTGCAGCCGCAGACTCTGGCGGCGCACTCTGGTGACGCAGTTGGGGGGCTGCGGCTTCTCCCCTCCCCCGGCCCAGCTGCTCGGTTTTTTCAGTGTGTGGCTGGGGGCGTTTTCTCAGATATGAGAAGCGCCGAATTCTGGTGGCGACTGTCCAGAGTCCCCAGAGGTCTTGGCTAGCACCCAATTCTGCCTGCGGTTTGGGGGCAGAAGCCTCGCAGGGGCGCTCTCCGTAGCCCGCAGCCTCCCTGTTCCACCCGGCTGTCTCGCGCCGCGGTCCGAGTCCCCGCTCCCCTTTGTTCTGTTCGCGAGCCTGGCAGGGGTCTTCCTCGGGAAGGCTACGTGCGAGCCTGGCGGGGGTCTTCCTCTGGAAGGCTACCCAGCGGTCTATCTCCGGTTAGCACTCTCGGTTAGGACCCTCAGTCTGCCCCAGGCGTTCAATCTCAGTCCTCCCCCTAAGCGCGTGGCCCGCCCCTCCCTGAGCAGTCTGCTGGCTCGTGGGGGATGGGGCGACCGGCCGCCGCTCCGTTCTCCAAGGGGCTTAACTATTTATCGGCTTCTAAGTCCCGACTTTTATGCTCCTTGAGATTCGCCTCAGATCTCTCAGTTCCACCAGTGAGAATGTTTCCTGACGTTCGTAAACCTTTATCTCTTTCGAGGCTCCCCTTCTGAGATGAATCTCAGTCCCTGCCTCTTTGCCTCTTTACTTTTTTTTTTCCTTTGGTCCTACCTTCTTTCGTCTGCAATGGGCTGTCTTTCCAGATGCCTGAAGATCTCTGCCAGCATTCAGATGTTGATTTATGGAGTTTGTTCGGTATTTAAATGTTCCTTTGGTGTATTTGTTGGGGAGAGTGTGGACTCCGCGTCCTATTCCTCCGCCATCTTAGTCCCTCCCCTCTCTTCTTTATCATCATGTTTTATTGCTTTCTTAGGCTGACACTGGTGCTATCAAAATTCCACACAAGCTTAAGATTGGTGGGTTTATTGTTAGGTGCAGTCCATGTGAAAGTGATGTCATTGTGAAGATTCAATTTGTATAATAAACAGTTTCTGCCTGTTACAAAGGGAAGTCACAGTACTTCTCCTCCTTCCCTTATCTCTTTTGAACCAAATGCAACTTCCACGACAACTTGATTGACACAAGTACATAAATCTGTATCTTTGAAGCATCTTTTGAGAGATCTACAGTAGACACTCAGTTTTGTAGCCTAGCTAGAAACCAAGTGGATTCCAGGGCATCTCGCTTCTCATTTCAAGACTGTGTGCACCGTGTGAATGTTTCCAAGTGTACTGAGTAGAATCATAAATTTTAGTATTACCAGTGCCAAAAACTCAGTGCCAGAGAACATCTTAACATCACGATTAGTGTATGTTGTATCCTGTAATTAAACAGAATCGACTTGTAGATGAGTTCTTCTGAAGGCGGAGCCCTCCTTTAGTGGGAGAATAATCAGAATGAGCTATTGCTCTCATTAAGTCCCTCAGCAATACATCCCCAGGGTGACCTGTCATTCCAATGATGCATTAGTGCGGTTCATCAACAGGGTGAATCCCTCTAGTATGCTCTTACTCCACAGGCATGCCTGCCCACGCAGAAAGCATCCCGGGCCAGATGTAGGCTGATTGCCGTCCAGGGCCCAAGAGGTTCTATGGAATGGATCGCCCTACCTTTGTTTGTTTGTTTGTTTGTTTTTACCCTTTGAAGTTGAGCTAAATTTAAGTTATCCAAACCACTGCCCATCTGCCCCAGGCTGTTCTGATTTTTTTCCTCTCTGACTCACTCAGAGTCCTTTACCTGTCCAGATATCTGACTTTTGTTCCTTTGAGTGTGTAATTGACCCATTTCAGGTTCTTGCCTGAAGAGGAACCCCTCAACAACATTTAGTTCCATAGCTGACGTTGTCAGAACTTCTGAGTTTCTATATGATTCGTACCAGTATTTTTATTTACTTATTTTATTTATTTTAGGCTGTGCTGGTCTTTACTGCCTGGGCTTTTCTCTAGCTGTGGCCAGTGGGGGCCACTCCCTAGTTATGGTGCAAGAGCTTCTCGTTGCTGTGGCCACTGTTGCTGCAGACCAGGGGCTCTAGGGCCTGCAGGCTTCTGTGTTACGACCCGTGGGCTCAGTGGCTGGGGCTCCCAGGCTCTAGAGCACAGGCTCAGCAGTTGTGGTGCGTGGGCTTAGTTGCTCTACAGAGCGTGACATCTTCCGAGAGCAGAGATCGGATCCATGGCTTCCTGCATTAGCAGAGAGATTCTTTCCCATTGAGCCACCGTGGAAGCCCTGGATGCATTTTTTTTAAAGACTCATTCAATGATGCCACTTTAATTAAAAAAAAAAAAAAGGTAAGAGATAATGATACTAAAAATCAAGGTTTTGCAAGTAGGAGATGAATAAGTCAGGAAGACCTGATACTCAGCACAGGAATTACAGACAACAAAATGTACTATAAACATTAAAGCCACTAAGACACTAAGTTTTAATTGTTTTCAGCACTAGGAGAAATGATGATTATGTGATGAGAGAGAGGTGTCAGCTATTGCTATAAGGCAACCACACTGCAATATAATCTTATCAGATCAGTATATTTTTTACCTTAAACTTATATAATGCCAATCATACCTCCACAAAGAAAGGTGAAGATTCTCTACCAAAAAAATAAAACACCAAGGCTAACATTTGTTGCAGTTTAGTCAATAAGCCATGTCTGACTCTCTGACCCCATGGACTTCATCATTGCAGGTTCCTCTGTTCTCCACTATCTCTCAGAGTTTGCACAAATTCATGTCTGTTTAGTCAGTGATACTATCTAACCATCTCATCCTCTTCTGCCCTCTTCTATTGCTTCTAGCCTTTCCCAGCAATGGAGAAGGAAATGGCAACCCACTCCAGTATTCTTGTCTGGAAAATCCCATGGACAGAGGAGCCTGGCAGGCTATAGTCCATGGGGTTGCAAAGAGTCAGACAAGACTGAGCAACTTCACTTTTCACTTTCATTTTTCCCAGCAAATGGTCTTTTCCAATGAACTGGCTCTTCACATAACATGGCCAAAGTATTAGAGGTTCAACTTCATCATTAATCCTTCCAGTTAATATTCAGGATTGATTTCCTTTAGGATTGACAGGTTTCACGTCCTTGCAGTCCAAGGGACTCTCAAGAGTCTTCTCCAAAACCACAATTTGAAAGCATCAGTTCTTTGGCGCTCAACCTCTTTTATGGTCCAACTCTCACATCCATACATGACTACTAGAAAGATGATAGCTTTCACTGAATGGACCTTTGTTGGTAAAGTGATATCTCTGCTTCTTAATACACTTAATATACTTTCTAGGTTTTTCATAGCTTTCCTCCAAAAATGCAAATATCTTTTAATTTCATGACTGCAGTCACCATCTGCAGTGATTTTGGAGCCCAAGAAAATAAAATCTCCACTGCTTCCAATTTTTCCCCTTCTATTTGTCATGAAGTGATGGGACTGGATACCATGACTTTGTTTTATGATTGCTGAATTCCAAGCCAGTTTTTTCACTCTGCTCTTTTACCCTCATCAAGAGGTTCTTTAGTTCCTCTTCACTTTCTGCCATTAGAGTGGTGTTATCTGCATATGTGAGGCTGTTGATATTTCTCCCAACAGTCTTGATTCCAGCTTGTGATTCATCCAGCCCAGCATTTCACATGATATACTCTGCATATAAGTTAAATAGTCAGGGTGACAATATACAGCTTTGTTGAACTTCTTTCCCAATTTTGAACTAGTCCATTGTTCCATGTCTAGTTCTAACTGTTGTGTCTTGACCCAAATAAAGGTTTCTCAGGAAACATGTAAAGTGGTCTGGTACTCCCATCTCTTTAAGAATTTTCCACAGTTTGTTGTGATCTACACAGTCAAAGGCTTTAGTATAGTCAGTGAAGCAGATGTTTTTGTGAAAATCCCATGCTTTCTCCGTGAACCAATGAATGTTTGCAGTTTGATCTCTGGTTCCTCTGCCTTTTCTAAATCCATCTTGAACATCTGGAAGTTCACAGTTCACATACTATTGAAGCCTAAGATTTTGAGGATAACCTTGCTGACATGTGAAATGAGTGTGACTGTATGTTAGTCTGAACATTCTTTGAATTGCTGTTCTTTGGAATTGGGATGAAAACTGAACTTTTCCAGTACAGTTGTCACTGCTGAATTTTCAAATTTGCTGACCTATTGAGTGCAGCACTTTCACAGCATCATCTTTTAGGATTTGAAATAGCTCAGCTAGAATTTCATCACTTCCAGTAGCTTTATTCATAATAATGCTTCCTAAGGTCCACTTGACTTCACACTCCAGGATGTCGAGCTCTAGATGAGTGATCGAACCATTGTGGTTATCTGAGTCATTAGAATTTTCTTATATAGTTCTTCTGTGTATTCTTGCCACCTCATCTTAATCTCTTCTGCTTCTGTTAGGTCTATACTGTTTCTATCCTTTATGATGCCCATCCTTGAATAAAATGTTCCCTTGATCTCTCCGATTTTCTTGAAGAGATCTCTAGTCTTTCTCTACTTTTTCTCTACTTTTTTGCACTGTTCATTTAAGGCTTTCTTATCTCTCCTTGCTGTTCTTTGGAACTCTGCATTCAACTGGGTGGATCTTTGCCTTTCTCCCTTACCTTTCATTTCTCTTCTTTCCTCTGCTCTTTGTAAAGCCTCCTCAGACAGCTACTTTCCCTTCTTGCATTTCTTTTTTCTTTGGATAATTTTGGTCACTGTTTCCTGTCCAATGTTATGAACCTCTGTCCATAGTTCTTGCAGCACTCTGTCTAACATATCTAATCTCTTTAATCTATCTGTCACCTCCACTCTGTAATCATAAGGGATTTGATTTAGGCCATACCTGAATGGTCTAGTGGTTTTCCCTACTTTCTTCAACTTAAGGCTGAATTTTGCAATAAGGAGCTCATAATCTGAGCACAGTCAGCTCCCAGTCTTGTTTTTACTGACTCTATAGAGCTTCTCCATCTTTGGCTGCAAAGAACATAATCAGTTTGATTTCTGTATTGACCATCTGGTGATGTCCTTATGTGGAGTCATCACTTGTGTTTTTGAAAAAGCGTGTTTGCTATGACCAGCTTGTTCTTTTGACAAAATTCTGTTGGCCTTTTCCCTGCTTCATTTTTACTCCTAAGCCAAACTTGCTTATTATTCCAAGTATCTCTTGACTTCCTACTCTTGCATTCCAGTCCCCTGTAATGAAAAGGACATCTTTTTTCGGTTAGTTATAGAAGGTCTTGTAGGTTTTCATAGAACTGGCCAACTTCAGCTTCTTTGGCATCGGTGGTTGGGGCATAGACTTGGATTAGTGTGATGTTGAATGGTTTGCCTTGGAAACAAACTAAGATCATTCTATTGTTTTTGAGACTGCACCCAAGTACTGCATTTCTGACTCTTCTGTTGACTATGAGGGCTACTCCATTTCCTTTAAGGGATTCTTTTTCACAGTAGTAGATATATTTGTCATCTCAATTAAAGTCACCCATTCTTGTTCATTTTAGTTCACTGATTCCTAAGATGTTGATATTCACTCTTGCCATCTTCTGCTTGACCTGCTTCCAATTTACCTTGACTCATGAACCTAACATCCCAGGTTCCTATGCAGTATTGTTCTCTGCAACATCCCGCTTTGCTCTCACCACCAAACATATCTACAGCTGAGTGCCGTTTCTGCTTGGCCTGGCCTCTTTCTTTCTGGAGCTGTTAGTAGTTGCCCTCTCTCTCCCCCAGGAGCATATTGGACACCTAGCGACGTGGGGAGCCCATCTTCTGGGGTCATATCTTTTGCCTTTCATACAGTTTATGGGGTTCTCAAGGCAAGAATGCTGGGGTAGGCTACCATACCCTCCTCTAGTAGACCACATTTTGTCAGTACTCTTCACTATGACCCATCCATCTTGGGGGGGCCCTGTGCAATTTGGTTCATAACTTTGCTGAATTACACAAGCCCTTTCGCCATGACAAGGCTGTGATCCATGAAGGGGAAGGCTAACATACCCAGTGCAGTTGAGTTTTATTTGTCTCTGTGCGAACTGGCAGCAGAATCAAAAAGGGATGATGGTTTGAAAGAATGAAAAACATTTTGTCTCAAAACTTTGTAATATTAAATTAAAAAATTTTTTTAACTTGAATACATACCTAAAGAACGTTAAAGAACATAATCAACTTTACCTTTAATGGCAATATCACTGAAAATTCTTCATAGTGATTTCTTGTTCTCATCCTTTGATAAAGTCAAGGATGTATTATAATTAAAATATATCCATTTAAGGCATTTTCTGTGAAAGCTAATGTGATACAGGTATGTAATTTTCTTTGGGAATAGAGTTAGAAACCTATGGGAATGGATGGGAGCATTTCTTTCTATTTTCCTATAAAATCACTTGTCTCCTCTGAACACTTTTTGAAGAGTTGGTAACACTTTATGATTTTTTTTTTAGTTTTATGAGGGATAAAATTTGCAATCAATTTACCCTTTTTAAGTATACATTGTGATGTATTTTTATATCAGTAAATAATCAATGTGGCTACCACTACAACCAAGACATTGAAGAGTTTGGGGTTTGTTTGTTTGGTTTTTTTTTTTTTTTTGGTGTTATATTGGCTACAACATGTGGCATCCAGGGTCTCAGTTCTGTGACCAGGGACTGAACCCATGCTCTCTGCAGTGGAAGCAGAGAGCCTTAGCCACTGGACACCAGGGAAGTCCCTGAATAGTTCTCATGCTGAAAAGTCTCCCATGCTCTTGTGCAGTGGGTCCCCTCTCCAAAACCCCGCATCGGCCGCCACTGACCTTTCTTTCCCTATTAAGTCCCCTTTGCTGGAATTCCATGTAAATCAAGTATACATACTGTCTTTTGCCTTTGACTCCTTTTATTACACCTCTGTGCTGTTGTATGTATCATAATTTTTTTTCACTTTTACTACTGAGTACTATTTCATTAGGATTTATTTTCATAAGAAAAAAAATTGAAGGATATTAAAAGCAGTTGCAAGAAAGAATATTCATATGAGTTTAATAAGACACACAGAGGTGGCAGTGTGTTGTGACTGAATAGAGAGCCAAATAGGTTCAATCCCAACACTTTAATACTTTACAGTGGGGAGCTTGAAAACCAAGTGATAGCACCATGTTCTGCAGCTCTATCTGCAGGATCCAGCCCCGTGCCTCCTTTCCTAGGTGCTTAAAAAATCACTGTTAGATAAGATGAAGACATTAATAGATGCTTACCCAACCTCAGCATTCATGTAAAGAGAACAGTCCCTCAAGACCACGAACCATCAAACACAAAGGAGAAAGTTATATTCATTATTGTAGAAATGCTTGTAAAGTAACTGGGTGTTCTGGACATATTTCCATTTCCTTATGGACTCATTTTTGGTCCTATGACCCGTGCATTTGTAAAACGTTTGTCATCCTGTGTATTTTATCCTGAACTCCCAGCTCTGAGATAATCAATTGAATTCATTTACTATGCCCTGTCCTCTTATTTGCCCTTAAAGTATTTCTAAATATTTAGTAATTTTCTGAAGTGTGCACTCTCTTCAGCTCCAAGAGTTTTTCTGATCATACAGAAGTATAACCAAGGTGTATACACCTAAAAAAGGAACACCGTAGAATGTTAATACTTGGAGATGATTTAGTCTAATGTCTTCATCAACACTGACTCTCTAAAGTGAGTTGCCCCAATTTACACAGCATTTGGTGGCAAGTGTTGTATATTTGAAGAGAAAGGTGTTAATAGCCTATTAATTCCAATCAGCAAGCAATTAGTTTCCAGAATAAAACTGAAAACAATAGGGAGATCTTTCCATTTGCTTACTTGTTCATATTCAAACTTCATTCACTCGGGAGAACTGGTAGTTTGCAGCCTTTATTGTATTGAATGGTACTGGAACATATTAAGGGCAAAACTTTCACAAGGAGAAACTACATAGCTTAGATTAGAGTTTATGTCAGAGCAAATAAAGCAAAAGGCAAAATTCTATCCTGGAGCAGACTGAACCTCAACTTCACCAGAGTTCTTGGCAGGAAGCAAAATCTATTAACTATATGCCTTAAACTAAACATTTCTTTTGTCTTTAAGATTTATTCTCCATGTCAAATCACTAAATATTCCAGAAATTTGGTTTTCAGGTAGAATGTTCATCTGAAATTGTAATGGATTAATTTTGGCTCTTGTCATATACATTATCTGGAAGCTTTAACATTTGCAAGGATTTGGATTCAGCTGATTAAAAAATGTTCAGATGCAGGCTTCTGAAATATCCTGAATTTTATACGTCTAATGAACCGTTAAGATACAACAGAATTGTGTTGGTTTTATAAATCCAGCAAAGTGTCACCTAAACCTGCACTTTGGATGTCCACTTGCAACTGAACGAAACTCTAACCTGCTCTGTTTATCCATATCCACTAATGCCAAAGTTATTGATCAAGTGCTTGCTAAGCACTGAAGTTATATAGCACAGGGATGAGTAAATACTCTGTATGGCAAGGGGAAGAATAGAAGATCTCAATGTGGGGAGGGAATTAAGACGTCAAGAGGAGGCTTGAATGTTGGATTTTGTGTGAGGAGAAGCATGTTAGTAAGTTCACAAGATAAAAATAATTCCTGAAGCTGCAAAGGAACTGTGTGAAAAGGACAATGAGCAGTGTCCTCTCTGTAAGCTCACTTTGGAAGGACATAAATTCTTTCAGAAGGAGATATACTTCCCTGGGCCAAAATGACTCAGTTATATTTCAGCACCAAATAGGTGGAACTCAGCATCATTT
Organism: Antilocapra americana; assembly: GCA_007570785.1. NCBI lineage: Eukaryota > Metazoa > Chordata > Mammalia > Artiodactyla > Antilocapridae > Antilocapra > Antilocapra americana. Next base: position 2,437,487 of record ML660776.1, on the reverse strand, counting down.
AAGATGCCATACTGTCTGGAATCCTTAAATTTCCAGTAACTAATATGCCATAACAAAAACATTGAAGTCTGTCAAAATGGGACATTGGTACTATGGAATGTCATGATTTGACATTAAAAAAATACCTGAAACTTTATGTTATAGTGTTATAAGAAAGAATTTTACATGTAACAGGACAGTTCGACCTAGGTGACATTGGCATAGATACATACACGTATGTGATGAGGACAACCACACCAAACTGTCATTCCTAATCAGTAGATGATCTTAATCTCTTCAATAGTGCGATGATATTTTTTTATTGGACTTGAAAAGAAAAAAAGAAAAGATTTGAACAACCTAGCACCTGACACAGATTTTTGTGGTGCATATTTCTTTGGTCGTCTTCCAAAAAAAGGTTCACTTACTAGCCATAAGACCAGGAAATATGTAATGAGAGTAATATTTAATCGCCTGGTGGTTTAAATGTTTACAGGACAATTTAATCAATCAAGACAACTATAGCCTTTTTTGGGGAAATGGCCCATAGGATCATCAGTTTTATATGATGCACAAGGGAAGGATGTTCACTTTTCTAAAAGTTTTGCCGTCAGATATTTTTTTAATGTTGTATTTTTCCCAGGTCACTTAGGTGATCAGTATACAGATATCTTCAATTAAGCTTCATGTTTACTCTTTAAAAATTAGGCATTTCTATTACATTATTAAAGTTTACTTTAGGTGATAGAAGTACAAGAGCCTTTATTAAACAATGGAGCAAGACCACAGTGACTTTTAAATAGCAGTACAGTTGCTCTGGGTTCAGGATAATTTAGTTTTTCCCCCAAATAGTCCCATTACAATATTTCTCTTAGGAAAAAATGTACTATGGTCAATCTCTTTTGAAAGGGAAATAAAATCAGCTTTAGGATGAATTTCCCAAGCATTTATGGAGCTCTCTACAGAAATGTTCTTGTTTTCTTGAGAGGAAAGCTGAAAACCTGTCAATCCTTATGTTTCCATATTATGTAGACTACATACATGACAGGCGAACAACGGCAACATCTGCTGAGGGAAGCGAATTTGACTTTTCATTCAGCTTGTCTCCAGGCAGGTTGACTGCTGTCTCAATTACTGGTGGTAGTCAGTCAAAAACTGCGTCTCCCTTCACTTCTCTGGCAGGTTACCCCAAGCTCCATGCCCCTGCCTATCACGCTGCTGTGTGAGTCAAACAAAGGGGACACGTTCGAAACTGATAAGGATGTGACAGGGTCAGGAAGGCCGAGCGTAGGAGTTTTGGAAGGACCCGCAGTTATCCCTAATTGCACTTAAGGAAGACTAAACTCCATGCTATCTCTCACGAGTCGGACCTGGCACACTGTAAGAGACGTGTATGTGAAAGCCCCTATTCAACCTTAGGGTGGTTATTACTGATTGATTTGATTTGGTGCTTTGCTTTCCTTGATGAGTCCAAAGTCTACTTACTTTTTCAAGCTTCCACTTTTATTCCAGAAGCTGATGTTTTCACACTGTAAAGATATTGCTTAAAGAGAGTCGTAGAACTAAGACAGCATGTGTGTAACTTAAAAAAGATGGTCATTTGCTAGGTTCATGAGCTCACTGGTCAGCAATATATGTGCTGAAACTATAAAAATTAAAGAGTTGAGAGAAATGTATAAATACAAGTCTGTATGTTTCACCTTGAATTTAAACAGAAGAAATGTTTTCAGAAGAGTCACTTATGTAGTAAAATAGTTCAGATCGTCAGCTTGACAATTTCACTGAGCATGGAAGATATAACATTTATCCATTCAAAGGCAGAATTTATTTGGTATTAATTAGAAAAACACTGCAGAAATTTCATACAGTTCATAAGGCAAAATCAAAGGTTCCTTTTCTTGTCAGTCCTACTCCCCACCCATGAAAGTTCACAATTAGGATCACATTACATATACACTTTTGTGACTATTTCTCTCACTTCACATATGCAAATACAGCTGACCTTTCAACAACAGGTTTGAGCTGCAAGGTCCACTTCAGGTGGATGTTTTTCAATAGTAAATACTACAGTACAGCAGTTGGTTAAATCTGCATGCAGAGGAGCTATGGGTATGAGGGCTGACTGTAAATTATGTTTGAGGTCCAGCTCTGCCCCCCGGGCTGTTATGTAGAGATACCCTCAGGAAGTCATCTTTGACCCCTCCGTGGAAGATAAAGAAAGTGGCTCACTTCTGTTTCCTCGCATTCCTGTCACAACCACGTTTTGTTTACCGTATTGTTAGATTTGCATGGTGAATGTTTGCAGCGTTTACCTTCTCTCTGCAGTCATGATTTCCATGTGGCTTCCCATTAAGCTTCTCCTCACTTCCCATGGTGTCCATCTGGCAGACTGTCCCTCAGACTCTCCTCACCTCTTCCTGAGGTGCAGGTCCTCTTCACCCCTTTTTTGATGGACGACATTCCTCTACAGTTGGACTCCTCCTGTAGTTCTTTTTTGTTTAGAGTGACTTCCTGTGTTTTTAAAAGTGACTGAAATCTGGGATAGGTACGTTAGTTGTGTTTTTCTTTTAAAATACCCGTAGAGTGCTTCTGTGCCTTCCGGGAGCATGTGTTTGGACAAGTCTGAGGCTACTTGGTTTTATGTCTTGTAGGTGATTTCATACTTTGTCTCAACACCTTCAGGCTTCCTTCTCTATCCTTGAGGTTTGGAAACCTTACCAGAATATGTCATGTTACTGATTATTCCATAATTGTTTTTATGAAAAACTGCTATGCCAGTGCATCTCGAACTTCCTTTCTCATGGGAAATTTTTCTTCTATTATGTCTTTTTAGAGTTGTTTTTTGATTTTTATGATTGCTCACTTGTTCAGTTCATTCTTGATTTTAAGGATACTCTAGTGTTCCATATCTAAGGTAACTTTCATTGATTATTCGTTTTCCTTTGTGTTTAGAGTTGACCCTTGGATAGCACAGGTTTGAACTGCATGGATCCACTTATATGTGAATTTTTTTTCAATAAATACAGTGAAATATTTTTTGGAAACTTGTGACAATTTGAAAAGAACTTGCAGGCCAACTGCATAGCCTAGAATTAGCCAAAAAATTAAGAAAAAGTTAGGCATGTCATTAACACGTAAAATGTATTGAGTTGGCCAATATCTTACAGAAAAACCCAAATAACCTTTTTGGCCAACCAACTATTTAGATTACTAATCTTTTTTATTATTATTATCTGTTACCATAGAATATACACAAATCCATCGCAAAAAAATTTATCAAAAATATGCACATACATGACACCATTCACAGTCAAGAAAAATGTAGACAAGCATAAAAATGCAATATTAAAGCAAACCACATAGAATTAACTGTGGTGTGTCCTCTGCCACTGTGATAGCTTTGGAGCCAGTGCCTGCCACTGGTGTGGAGAGCTCAGCGCAGCCTGTGTCCACGTAGTGTTCATCCTCTCCATGTGAGAGGTTCATCTCTCCAGAAAGCTGCGTATCTGTTGAAGCAAAAGTGATCTTTCGTGGTTCTCCCATATTTTTTCAGTGCAATACTGTAAACCATAAATAACACAACAAGACCCACGAAGTGCCACAAGTGATGCTGGAAGTACTCCCAAGAAGCAGAGAAAAGTCACAACATAACAAGAAAATATTGAACTGTTTGATGTGTATTGTGGTTGAGGGTTGCAGCTGCGGTTGCCACCATTTCAAAATAAATGAATCCAGCATAAGAACCACTGTAAAAAAAATAAATAAAAGAAGAGGAAATTTGTGAAGCCATCACCACAGATAGACCAGCAGACATGAAAACCTCACACTTCTTGTGAAATAGTTTTTGATCTCATGTTGAAAATGCAACTTGTATGTGGGCGCAGGATTGCTGTAAGTAAGACATAACCTTAGATTCTACTATGATTTCAAGAAAATTCAGATCATACGGCAACCTAAAGCAAAAAGAAAGATCTAAAGCTGGAGAATTGAAACCCAGCACAGGATGGCTTAATAATTCTAGAAAGAGGTTTGGCAGTAAAAGTGTCAAGATAACAGGAGGAGCAGTTTCTGCCCACTAAGAGGAGGCAGTTCCCATCTCCATTAGGAAATCACTAAGGTGAAGGGTAGCTGTCTGAACAGGTTTTTAATGGAAATCTAAGTGTGATGTTCTGGAGGAGGGAGGGGAGGCCACGCAGGATATTCACTAGTAAGGAAGAGAGCTGAGCACCAGGATTTAAGGCTGGCGGGATCAGCTTGCTCTCTTACGGTGTGCAAAGGCAGTTGAGATTGTGACTGGTACTGCCCTCATCTCTAACGACCCAAGACATGAAGGGAAAAGATAAACTGCAACTGCCAGTCTTGGGCTGCTCAACAAGAAGGCCTAGACAACAGGAACTCTTTTTCAGGGTTAGTGCCATTGAGGCCTTGTCCCTGAAGTCAGAAAGCACCTTACCCATAGACAACTGCCTCTTAAAGTTCTTTTAATATCTGACAATGTCTCTGGCCACCCAGAATACCAGGAGTTTGACACGGAAGGCATCAGAGTGGTCTGCTTGCCCCCAGACACAGCACCTCTAATTCAGCCTCCCGGTCAGCAGATCAGAAAGACTGTTCCAGGCTCATTACACACTGTGTTCTATGGAAAGGCTTGTCAGCTCTATGCAAGAGAACCCAATAGTGAGAATCTTGTGAAAGTCTGGGAGAGTTTCATCATCGAAGATGCCATTGTTGTTCTAATAAAAGCTGTGAAAGCCATCAAGCCCAAAACAATAAATTCCTGTGTCCAGACGCTGTGTGTGACTTCACAGGATTTACAACAGAGCCCATCAAGGAAATCATGAAAGAGATTGTGACTATGGCAAAGACGGTGGGGGCGGAGGTTGGTGGGGAGGGAATGGCTAGAGTTTCAAGGTATGGATCTTGGAGAAATCTAAGAGCCAACAGACACCACAGCAGAGGAATTAGAAGCAGGTGACCTGACAGAGATGAGTGCGTCCTGCCCGGTGCCAGACGATAAGGAAGAGGCAGTACCAGAAGGCAGAGTGATGACAGACAGGCTGGCAGGAGGGCTCTGATGATTCAAGACTGCCTCTGGAATTTTTACAACCTGGACCCTTCTAAGATAAAAGCTATGGAACTAAAGCAGACGGTGGAGGAAGGACTGGAGCCACGCAGAGACGTCTTTAGAGGAATGAGAAGCAAAAGAAGTCGGGGAAATGGCTCTGACTGTAAAGTCCATGGAGGCTGCCTGCTCTCTTCCTCTCTTCCTTCTTTGCCCTTTCTGTCTGCCGCTCCCAAGAGAGCAAGACCAGCTCTCCTCTTCCTCAGCCTACTCAACATGAACACAACCAGGATGAAGAACTTGACGGTCATCAGCTCCATGGAATGAAGAGTCAGTAGTCACCACGCCCTACTGTTAATAAACTTACCTGTTGTGCAGTGTGTAAGTGTCTTCGTGTGAAATCCATTAACTGTAGGACAAGAACTGGATGAGGGATCCTTGTGCCATCATCGTGATCATCACCTAAGTGTTCAAGGCATAGAATTCTGTGTGCAAGACTTCTGTTGGAGTGAACAGCCTGTCCTTGTGGCTCAGCGGGTAAAGAATCTGTCCACAATGCGGGGGACCTGGGTTCGATCCCTGGGTTGGGAAGATCCCCTAGAGTAGGGAAAGGATACCCACTCCAGTATTCTGGTCTGTAGAATTCCGTGGACTGTATAGGCCATGGGGTTCCAAAGAGTCGGACACGACTGAGTGACTTTGAATTCACATAGGCTTATGGTGAGTTATATTTAACATAAGATTAACAGCGTGTTTGCTTTCTTACAGTTTTATAACTTTACTTTCAAAGAATTCCATTACCATACAGTGTTACTATATAGAGGCTCGCTTGTTTAATTGGAGAAACTGTGTACCAGCTTCTCATCACAGGGAACTGGATTTTTTTCAATGTAACAATGTTTCCAATGCTGTATTATGACTACAATACTGTGTGCTGTAAAAATTTTATAATGGTTCATTCATAGTGTACATACTAGGCCATCTTGAAGGAAGCTTATCCATTGCCCAAAGCTACCATAAAGCACTCATATGGCTGCTTCTTTGTTAATGCATGAATCAGTACACCATAAAGAATATGAATTTGTTTTTCACATTATCTTTTCATTTTTGACGTCTAGTGTTAATAATACATATAACACCTACAGTGTTTTGTATCATGTAAGACAACATTGATATAGATAATAATAAGCAGATGATTCATCTGGTAAACAGATGACTTAAATTTAAGGTATCAATAAATCCCTAAGTTATTTATTAATAAATCCCTAAATTTAAGGTATCAATAAATACAGTTCTGTGAATGTATTTTCTGTTCCTTATGGTTTTCTTAATACTTTCTTTCCTCCAGCTTACTCTATTAGAAGAATATAGTATATAATATATGGAACATACAAAATATGTGTTAGTCAGCTGTTTATGTTAGCGGTAAGGCTTCCAGTCAGCAGTATGCTATTGGTAGCTGGGTTATGAGGCAGTCAGAATTTACATGTAACCTTTTCAGTGCTCAGGGGGTCTGTGTCCTCACCCCTCACCGTTCGAAGAGCACCTGTTGGTGATTTTCTTATGCCTGCCCTCCAGGTGACTGCCTCTAGTTTTAGCAGGATCCATTCTACTTCTAGCCAGTTTTTTTCCTTGATTTTATGTGGCAAAAGTCACACAGTGTAACAGCATACTATTTTGACCACAGGTGACAACTACATTCACCTTGTTGTGCAACTCGCACCATCACTCATCTCCGGAATGTTTCACCTTCCTAAACTGAGACCCTGTCCCCATTAAGCACTAACGCCCAACCCTCTGGCACCTACCAGTGTGCATTCTGGCTCTATGTATATTAATGCATATATGTGGACTCTAGAAAAACAGTACAAAATAACCTAGTCACAAAGCAGAAATAGAGACATGGACGTAGAGAACAAGAGGGGAAAAGGGTAGAGGGTGGGATAAACTTGGAGATGGGAATTGGCATATGTACACGACTATGTATAAAATGCATAACTAATGAGGGCCTGTTGTACAGCACAGTGAGGAGTGGAGAAAGAGGTACCATCTGTTCGTAGGACGTACGCTAAGTTACCCTTAAAGATGCTTCCCAGTATACATTAGGTGCAGACAAATACGGTTGGATTCTCCTTATACAAGACACCTAGAATCCTGCTAGCTTCTTCTGATGTAGTTTCCTTTTACTTATTAATGGTTTATTGCTTTCTTTAATTTCTTTCCAAAGCCTGGCCAGATTGCCTTGTATTTCTTTAATTATCTCTTTTTTCATCTCTCATATTGATCTTCTGGTGTTCTCACCACCTGCCAAAGATTCCGTGGATTCTTCCTTTTTTTTTTTAAAGACTATCAAGAACTAGTCATAGGCTTTCTTGTTGCCAAAGCCCTGGAATGTATTGTACATGCTTCTCATGTACCTTCTTGGCCTTTTTGTGGGAGAGACAGGGGAGTGTCATGGTGTCCACATGCAGATGGCGCGTGCTGGATGCGTGTTGGGGACCTGTCGTCTGTGTGTGAGTGTGTGCTCACCACTGGTGTGAGTAAAGCACATGTGCAGGGGGTGAGGGTAGCAAGAGCACTCTCTCATTGATGCCCCTTCTGCTGTGCAGAAATGTTTCTCTTCAACAAGAGCAAATCACTGAGGCAGACATCAAGGTGATTCACAGTGATGTTTTCTCACCAAATTCTGATTTGTTTCTCTCCATTTCCCCTCATGTCTTCTCTGGTTTGTCTCACCTCCAATAAGTATCCTAGTATTACAGACGATCCAGAAGTCTACAAGAAGATTTCTTGGTCCTTGATGCCCTGTCCACTAACTCAGTCCTCACTCTTCTAGGGAAGGAACTATTACCACTAAATCACCTTCAGAAAAATGTATGTCCTGCTAGAGAAGTTTGCAAGGATCTGTTAGCTTTATTTTTTTAATTAATTTGAAACAAATGTCACTGTGTTAGGCAAACTATCTTCATAATCTGTGGTTTATGGTCATAATCATTTTCTAATTTAATTATGAGCTCTAATTTGTACCCTATTTTTTTTTATTCCTTTTGTTCATTTCCATGAATTTCAGGAAAAAGGATATGTATACCATTACTTCATTTTTTTGATAGGAGTTTCATGTGACTTCTTAAAAGTATACAAAATGCAAAGCTTCTAAATTGATATTGATAAATGTCATGAAGTTTTAAAGTCCTCTCTCAAACCTCAAACCCATAGAAAATTAGAATTCCCCATAAATTACCATTATTTGCAATGACTGTCTACAGATTAATGTCTTTTACTGAAACATGTCCAACTTTTTTTTTTTTTTAATTTTCTTTATTGTGTTGGTTTTGCCTTACATTGACATGAATCCGCCATGGGTATACATATGCTCCCATTCCAGAACCCCCCTCCCTCCTCCCTCCCGATTCCCTCCCCCTAGGTCATCCCTGTGCACCAGCCCCAAGCATCAATCCTGGGCTGGCGATTGATTACACATATGATAATTAACATGTTTCAGTGTCGTTCTCCCATATCATCCCACCCTTGCCCTCCTCCACAGAGTCCACGAGTCTGTTCTATACATCTGCGTTCCTTCTGCTGTCTCGCATGCTGGGTTCTCGTTACCATCTTTCTAAATTCCATATACATGCGTTAGTATACTGTATTGTTGTTTTTCCTTCTGACTTACTTCACTCTGGATAATAGGCTCCAGTTCCGTCCACCTGAGTAGAACTGATTCAAATGAATTTTTTTTAATGCTGAGTAATATTCCATTGTGTATATGTACCACAGCTTTCTTATCCATTCGTCAGTTGATGGGCATCTAGGTTGGTTCCATGTCCTGGCTATTGTAAACAATGCAGCGATGAACATTGGGGTACACGTGGCTCTTTCAATTCTGGTTTCCTCCATGTATATGCCCAGCAGTGGGATTGCTGGGTCATATGGCAGGTCTGCTTGCAGTTTTTTAAGGAACCTCCAAACTGTTTTCTATAGTGGCTGTACTAGTTTGCATTCCCACCAACAGTGTAAGAGAGTTCCCTTTTCTCCACATCCTCTCCAGCATTTATTGCTTGTAGATGTTTGGATTGCAGCCATTCTGACTGGTGTAAAGTGATACCTCATTGTGGTTTTGATTTGCATTTCTCTGATAATGAGTGATGTTGAGCATCTTTTCATGTGTTTGTTAGCCATTTTTATGTCTTCTTTGGAGAAATGTCTGTTAAGTTCTTTGGCCCACTTTTTGATTGGGTCGTTTATTTTTCTAGAATGGAGCTGCAGGAGTTGCTTGTATATTTTTGAGATTAATTGTTTGTCCATTGCTTCATTGGCTATTATTTTCTCCCATTCTGAAGGCTGTTTTTCACCTTGCTTATAGTTTCCTTTGTTGTGCAGAAGCTTTTAATTTTAATTAGGTCCCATTTGTTTATTCGTGCTTTTATTTCCAATATTCTGGGAGGTGGGTCATGTAGGATCCCGCTTTGGTTTATGTCAGAGAGTGTTTTGCCTATGTTATCCTCTAGGAGTTTTATAGTTTCTGGCCTTATGCTTAGATCTTTGATCCATTTTGAGTTTATCTTTGTGTATGGTGTTAGAAAGTGTTCTAGTTTCATTCTTTTACAAGTGGCTGTCCAGTTTTCCCAGCACCACTTGTTAAAGAGGTTGTCTTTTCTCCATTGTATATTCTTGCCTCCTTTGTCAAAGATAAGGTGTCCATAGATGCGTGGATTTATCTCTGGGCTTTCTATTTTGTTCCATTGATCTATATTTCTGTCTTTGTGCCAGTACCATACTGTCTTAATGACTGTGGATTTGTAGTATAGCCTAAAGTCAGGTAGGTTGAGTCCTCCAGTTCCATTCTTCTTTCTCAAGATTGCTTTGGCTATACGAGATTTTTTGTATTTCCATAAAAATTGTGAAATTATTTGTTCTAATTCTCTGAAAAAGACCTCTGGTAGCTTGATAGGAATTGCATTGAATCTATAGATTGCTTTGGGTAGTATACTCATTTTCACTATATTGATTCTTCCAATCCACGAACATGGCACATTTCTCCATGTCCACCTTAATATGTAAACAGGCTCCTACCTTAGTAGTCACCAGCTATATGGTATAATGGTAAAGAGATGTGTGGCCCTTTAGCTACTATTTTCCTATCAAAGATAAAGTGATAGATGTATGTGTCATTGAAATTAAGTTCTATTTTAAATGGGTGCCTTAAAAAAAAAATGCAGCAGATGTTCCCCGCCCCCCACCCAGCAGTCATTGTTAGAAAGCATTAAATTGAGCATTCAAGATTAATTCTCTGGCAGGTCAAGAGGAGAGCTGCATGTAGCCAGTTCTACCTTAGTGCTCCTTCTTAATGGCTCCAGCACAGTGTGAAAAAGTAAACAGTTGTGACAAGAGCTGTAATGGATGAGTTGGGTGTGACAGGTCACCCCAACTGAAGTTCATCCTCTCCTTAAGTATGGTCTGTAATGAAGTGGACTGTAGTTTTTCAGATCATCAAAGACTTGCATTGTAAACTGTATTTCTGGAGTAGGGAAGGATCTTGAGTAAATATATTATGAATGATGGTGCCTAGTGACACCAAAGGAATAAAAACAAATAATGAATAAAGTGTGCTTATCCTGAAGTGCTAGTCTCGGAACCTCTGATAACACCCCTGCTCTCCCTTCTACATTTCTTCTGCCATTTTCTCTTACATACAAGCACTCTCCTTAAAATGCTTCAGTTTCTTCATAAGTATTTGAAGAAGAGTGATTCTATGCTTATCAAGAGCAGTAAGCTTATAGCACTTTATTTTTCCCAAAACCCAGCACACCTCTTGCCTTTTCATACACTGAGAACACACAAATATATAGAAAGGAGGAGAAATGGTGTCCCAGTTCCCCTTCCCATTCCGTGGAATTACAAATAAAAACAGGACACTTTCCCTTCTCCCACTAAGCCCCAAATCTCAGGAAGATAGGCTGATAGGATTAAGTCAAAATAATGCCCTATTCACCAAAATAAATTGCTATTCAATCCTGGAGTAGACTATTTCAAAGAAAAATTAAATTCCTTAGTTAAATTATTTTTGCCTTGTGGTTAGTTTCTAACAATACTTATCATTATAGATTATCTTATCATTAATGTGATAAGAAAATGAACTTTACATTTTACTTAAATTTAAGTAGCCACATTATTATGTGTGTTAGTTGCTCAGTTGTGTCAGACTCTTTGCAACCCCATGGACTGTAGCCTGCCAGGTCCTCTGTGCATGTAATTCTCCAGGGAAGAATACTGGAGTGAGTTGCCATTTCCTTTTCCAAAGTAACCACATGGAGCTACCATATTGACCATACCGATATAGCTATCTTCTATAAGATTCTTTGGGGTTTTTTTTTTCTGTTATACCACAGAAGGTAATCAGTGCACTGAATAAGAACTATGCTGTCTCTAAAACCCTTGTATCTAAACTCCTAAAATGAGAAAATCTTATATAAATACAGAAGGTGCTCTCAGCTCCTAGCAATACCCATTCATATGAACAAATTTTAACAACCAGTATCCAAGAAAATATTGACACTTTGCTGTTAACATTTTAGGGGTCATTCCAGGGAGACATTGGAAAGTAAGAGCACCATACTTCCCACGTGCTTAACTGAAAGACTGTCCTTCAGTATATAGGAGAGCGAAATAATGCTTCCTTTTGTCAGAAAATAGAAGACTGTTAATTTAGCTTATTTGACTTACACGCACATAGATCCTAATAGTTTAGAATCACCGATGACAAGGTCTTTTGAAATACTCACTTTCTTCCAGGTCATCTGAAGTCAAACCCAAAAGTTCTTGTAGATCTTTAATCTTACTTCCTATCAACCAAGCAGCACTTAGAAGGCCATCAGTGCTCTAGACCTTTTGGGTTGTTCCTCTGAGAAGTCAAAGCTATAACAATAGCTAACAAAATGTGAGAGTTCTGTATGCCCTATATTTTGTCAACACTTGGTAATTTCTCTTTAAAAATATGTTAGCTATCCCACGTGTAAGATTATCAGCTGTGGTCTAAATTTGCCTTTCCCAAATGACTGGGAAGTTGAGCATCTTTTCATGTATTTACTTATCATCCATATATCTTCTTTGAAGGATTATTTCAACTTTTTGTGCATTTTTAAATTGGGTTGCTTGCTCTCTTATTGTTGAATTTTAAATGTTCTTTGTGTATTTTGGTTATATGGCCTTTGTTGAAGATACGATTTGCAAATATTTCCTTCCAGTCTTTGACTGGTTCTTTTCTTTCTCTTAACACTCTCTTTCACAGAGAAAAAAATTTCTTAATTTTGATGAAGCCCAATGTATCCAATTTTTTTCCTTTTTGGTACCATATCCAAAGTGTCATTTCCCAACAAAGGTTCCATAGATTTTCTTCTATAGTTTCTAAGTGTCATACAGCTTTCTTAAACCATAAATCTATGATTTATTGTTTGAGAGTTATTTTTCTTTTGCATATTGATGACAGTGTTCCCCTGAACAATTTGTTGTGAAGACTGTCAATTCTTCAGTTAATCACTTCTGTTAAAAAAAAAAAATTATGGGCTTTCCTGGTGGCTCAGATGGTAAAGAATCTGCTTGCAATTCAAGATACCTGGGTTCTATCCCTGGATCAGGAAGATTTCCTGGAGAACGGAATGGCTACCCACTCCAATATGCTCACCTGGAGAATTCCATGAACAGCAGAGCCTGGAAAGCTACAGTCCATAAGCGACTGTTAATTCTTCATTTAACTACTTTGACAATTAATTGACCATATTATGTGGCTCTGCTCTTGAACTCTATTCTTTTCCACCAGTCTGTGTGCTTAACCTTTTACCAATACCACACTGTGTTTATTTCTATAGCTTTATCATAAATCTGGAAAGTTGATAGTATGGTTGTTCCAATTTTTTGTTTTTTTTCAGAAACTGTTTTGGCAGTTTTAGTGCCTTTGACATTTCTAACTAAGTATTAGAATCAGCTTCTTGGTGTGTACAAAATCATTCTCAGTGTGCTTCCATCGAACCTAATTGGCATCTTGACAATATCAAGTCTTCTCATTCATGAACATAGTATATCTCTTCATTTATTTAGATTTTCTTTGAATTTTTTGACCAGTATCTCATAATTTTCAACATACACATTCTGCCAGTATTTTTTAGATTTATGTCTAAGTATGTATTGATGCTAACATATATAGTACTTAGTACAATTTTAATTCCTAAATATAGGAATACAATTGATTATTTTATGTGTCTTGGCCTTGTATCCTGTGATCATACTAATATCACTTATTGGTTCTAGAAGGGTGTATGTGTGTGTATGTGTGTGTGTGTGTGTGTGTGTGTGCATGTTTATAAAATCTGTGAAATTTTTATGTAGACAGGCATCTCTTCTGTGAACAACAACAGTTTTATTTCTTCCGTTCTAATCTGTATGCCCTTTATTTATTTTACTTGCTTTATTGTATTGACTAGGAGGACTTCCAGAACAATGTTGAATGAAAATAGTGAAAACAGACATATCTGTCCCAGTTCCAATTTTAGGAAGAAAGCATTAAGTCTTTCATTCCAAAATATAATATATTATAAATATATATATAAATAAATATATTACAAAAATATAACATCAGTTTTTTAGGTACCCTTTATCAGGATGAGGGCTTCCCTGGTGGCTCAGAGGTTAAAGCGTCTACCTCCAATGTGGGAGACCCAGATTCGATCCCTGGGTTGGGAAGATTCCCTGGAGAAGGAAATGGCGACCCACTCCAGTATTGTTGTCTGGAGAACCCACTGGTAGGCTGCAATCCATGGGGTCAAAAAAAGTCAGACACAACTGAGTGACTTCACTTTCACTTTATCAGGGTAAGGGGATTATTTTATTCCTAATTTTCTGAGAATGTTTTTATGAATGGGTGCTGAATTTTGTCAAATAATTTTTCTTTATCTATTAAGAAGATCACATTTCCTTCTTTAACCTGTTAATACATGATTAGATTGATTTTGAATGTTGAGCCAGCCTTGTTTCCCAGGGTAATCCCCACTTTGCTGTGATGCATTATTCTTTTTATATTTTTGTATATCCAATTTGCTAATATTTTGTTGAGGATTTTGAGACCTGTTCATAGGGATATCCATCTATAGTTTTCTTGTAATATCTTTGTCTGGTTTTGCTATCTGGGTAATTCTGGTTTTATAATATGAGTTGGAAAATGTTACTTCCTCTTCAACTTTCTGGAAGAGATTTTGTCAAGTTGTTATTATTTCTTTCTTAAATATTTGTTAGAATTCACCAGGGAAACCATCTGCGTTTGAAATTTTCTTTGTGAGAAATTTTTTAATTATAAATTCAATTTTTTAATATCTATAGGCTATCTAGCCTATATATGTCTTCTTGAATAAGTTTTGATATTTGTCTTTCAAGGAATTGGTACATTTCTTCCCAGTTTTGAGTCTGGGTCTATAGGATCAATGTGATATCCCCTCTCTCATTCTTAATTGGTAATTTATGTTTCTTCTCTCTTTTTGTTGCTTCATCTGACTAGATACTTATCACTTTCATTAATCCTTACAAAGAATTTCCTTTTGTTTTTATTAATTTCCTCTTTAGATTTTCATTTTAAATTTCATCTTATTCTGCTTTTATCTTTACTATCTCTTTCTGTGTGTAGTGGGGGAGAAAAAAAGAATCCTTTTTCCTTCTACCTTCTTAGCTTCTCTGGCTGGGCCATGAACTGACCCAAGACAGTTTAACAAGAGACAAACATAAACATTCATTTTGAATTAAGACTTACATGGCACAGAGCCCTTCATAAGAAAAGTAATCCATGAATAAATGGTTAAATCTGAGTCTTTTTGTACTAGGTTTGATGAAAAATAGAAGTGAAGTGAAGGCCGCTCAGTCACGTCCGACTCTTTATGACCCCATGGACTATACAGTCCATGGAATTCTCCAGGCCAGAATAATGGAGCAGATAACTTTTCCCTTCTCCAGGGGATCATCCCAACCCAGGGATCAAACGGGGGTCTCCGGCATTGCAGGCGGATTCTTTACCAGCTGAGCCACCGAGGAAGTCATGGGAAAGCACGAGAGGACAACAGGGTTGAGCTAAGCACGGTAGACTGTGGGGATTTACCGTGGCCTGTTCACCAGGATGGTCCTCTGCACCTCCATCCCCAGAGATGAGGATACTCCTTCCCTTCAGATGTAGACAGGGCACCTCTCATAAGAGGGTGTTATGACCTGCTTCGGGGGAGGAGGAAGGGGTCAGCAAGTCCTTCCAGCACGTTCTATGACCTTCTTCAGGGAAGAAAGAGAAGATCAAAGAGTCCTTCTTCCATGTGCCAATTCTCAAATTCCTTCAGGTTAAAATATGCAACATGGTGAGGTGCCGTATTTGGAAGTAGCATGCTCTTAACCTGTCCTTCATACCCATTCCATGTCTGCATGGCTTAGGGATATGCCTGGGGCTTGCATCTGTTTATTTTTTTTTCATATTTTTTTAATTGTTTTTGCCATACATTGTCATGATATCACCATGGGTTTACATATGCTCCCCCTCCAGAACCCCCCTCCCTCCTCCCTCCCTCCTCCCTCCCCCCGGGAAATCTCGATGCACCAGCCCCGAGCATCAATCCTGGGCTGGCGATTGATTAGACATATGAAAATTAACATGCTTCAATGCCCTTCTCCCATATCATCCCACCCTTACCCTCATCCACAAAGTCCACGAGTCTATTCTATACATCTGTGTTCCTTTTGCTGTCTCGTATGTTGGGTTCTCGTTACCGTCTTTCTAAATTCCATATATATGCCTTAATATACTGTATTGTTTATAATACAGAATTAAATCTCCTTCTCAATCTTCTCTGGAATTTTCTGACACTTTCTGGTTCCAGAAGGGCCTCTTCTGGTTCCTCTGACCAGGAGGATGTGTTTCTCCCCCTAAAATTTTGCACACTTCTGAGTGACTCCATCTGCCCTTAGGGTGAATCCACAAGAGAAGGGAGGGAGGAAGAAGTTACAGGAATCCTGCCCACATGCTTTGGACCACAGGGACCTCGCTTTCTGGTTCCTCCTGGCCAGAGAGAGTTTTTCTTCTTGAAGTCTTGTGTACCCAGGCCACTGTGGCCACTGTGAAGTCCCCACAACATCAGTACAGCTTCAGGACTGGGACTGTCCACAGAGCAGGATTGGCTGAGGGAAAAATAAACTCCACAAGTATTCTTCCTGTAACTTCTAGCCCAGATGAGCCCCTTTTTCAGGTCAGGAAGAGGGTATCTGTTAGTACTTGATGCTCATGCCTGTTGCTTAGTTTTGCAAATTTTAAGCCATCAGGTCCCCATCAGTAGATTCAGTGGTGCTGGTCATTCTTCAGATTTCAGTTTTCTTCCCTCTTTACCTGCAGAGTGTACTTTTCAGGTCCTCAAGACAGTTACTCTAGTCTGTCTGGACTCTCTCATTATGAAATGTAGAAACAGAGTCTCAGGCAGACTAAGAGCAAATACTGCACAATCTCGCCATCACATATTACAAGCAAAATTTTACTCAAAAGACCAGAGAAAGCTGTGGAAACCGGGCTTAGTGTGATAGTCGATTTAGAAGTTTAGAGACATTTGAAGTGACTTAATACACTGAGCTCCAAAAGCAGCATCTTTGTCCTCGCCAAAGGAGGCTGGGTGTGTTTTCAGAACCCCAGCGAAGGTGAAGAGTGTTCATTCTTCAGTACAGTCAAAGTTCAACAGCTGCTTTTTTCCTCTGTGTCTGTAATAGTCATCCTGATTTTTATGCAGATCACAAACAAATGTTCCAGAGATGTGATAAGCAAATCTGCTGCTTCATGTGGTTAACCACTTTCCTGTTACTTATTATAGCTTTCAGGTGAGGTTACAAAAAATAGGGCACAGTGAAGAAACACACACACAAGTATACCTGTGGGGTGGAAATGTTTTGTTACAAAAGCTCTTCTTTGACTGTTATTCACGTCTTTGTTTGTGCAAGAAGATGGAAATAGAAATTCCATTATTTTCCCCACAGTGTGAATGTGTGTTAAATCGCTTCAGTCGTGTCCGACTCTGTGCAGCCCCAGAGACCGCAGCCCCCAGGCTCCTCTGTCCATGGGATTCTCCAGGCAAGCATACTGGAGTGGGTTTCTATGCCCTTCTCCAGAGTATCTTCCCGACGCAGGGATTGAACCCGCATCTCTTATGTCTCCTGCATTGACAGGTGGGTTCTTTACCACCAGCGCCACCTGTGAAGCCCCCACAATGTGAATAAACAATGCCGTAAAGTGATCTGATGCACAGATACAAGAAACATTCATCACTTGTGTGTTTCACAGTAAGTTCAACTCTGAGGTCATGAATCAAGCGTCTCTAGATGACTTGTAAGATCATCAGCCTCAAGTAGCCTAAGAAAAGAGTACACGTGAACTCTTTAGGGGATCTTAGTTTTTCACTCTTTCTTCTTTGGGCTTGCAAGATAATCTTCTTTGTGTTATCCTCAGAAATACTCCATTTCTGAATTTTATTCATGATGTAGTTATCTAATTGTATAAAGCATTGACCATATATATGTAGCTATATGCTCTTCTAGACTCATTCAGTCAGTTCAGTTCAGTTCAGTCACTCAGTCACGTCCCAGTCTTTGTGACTCCATGGACTGCAGCACGCCAGGCCTCCCTGTCCATCACCAACTCCCAGAGTTTACTCAAATTCATGTCCATGGAGTCAGTGATGCCATCCAACCATATCATCCTGTGTCGTCCCCTTCTCCTCCTGCCTTCAATCTTTTCCAGCATCAGGGTCTTTTCAGATGAGTCAGTTCTTCACTTCAGGTGGCCAAAGGATTGGAGTTTCAGCTTCAGCATCAGTCCTTCCAATGAACACCCAGGACTGATCTCCTTTAAGATGGACTGGTTGGATCTTTTTGCAGTCCAAGGGACTCTCAGGAGTCTTCTCCAACACCACAGTTCAAAAGCATCATTTCTTCAACACTCAGCTTTCTTTATAGTCCAACGCTCACCTCCATACATAACTACTGGAAAAACCATAGCTTTGACTAGATGGACCTTTGTTGGCGAAGTAATGTCTCTGCTTTTAATATGCTGTCTAGGTTGGTCATAACTTTTCTTCCAAGGAGCAAGCGTCTTTTAATTTCATGGCTGCAGTCACCGTCTGCAATGATTTTGGAGCCCCCCAAAATAAAGTCTATCATTGTTTCCATTGTTTCCCCATCTATTTCCCATGAAGTGATGGGACCGGATGCCATGATCTTAGTTTTCTGGATGTTGAGTTTTAAGCCAACTTTTACACTTTTCTCTTTCACTTTCATCAAAGGCGCTTTAGTTCTTCTTTTCTTTCTGCCATAAGGGTGGTGTCATCTGCATATGTGAGGTGATTGATACTTTTCCCAGCAATCTCAATTCCAGCTTGTGCTTCATCCAGTCCAGCATTTCTCATTATGTACTCTGCATATAAGTTAAATAAGCAGGGTGGCAATATACAGCCTTGTCATATTCCTTTCCCAATTTGGAACCAGTCTGTTGCTCCATGTCCAGTTCTAACTGTTGCTTCTTGACCTGAATACAGGTTTCATAGAAGGCAAGTCAGGTGATCTGGTATTCCCATCTTTTGAAGAATTTTCCATAGTTTGTTGTGATATACACAATCAGAGACTTTGGTGTAGTCAATAAAGCAGAAGTAGATGTTTTTCTGAAACTCTCTTGGTTTTTCAATGTAGATGTTAACAATTTGATCTCTGGTTCCTCTGCCTTTTCTAAAACCAACTTGAACATCTGGAAGTTCATGGTTCATATATTGCTGAAGCCTGACTTGGAAAATTTTGAGCATTACTTTACTAGCATGTGAGATGAGTGCATTTGTGCAGTAGTTTGAGCATTCTTTGGCATTGCCTTTCTTTGGGATTGGAATGAAAATGGACCTTTTCTAGTCCTGTGGCCACTGCTGAGTTTTCCAAATTTGCTGGCATATTGAGTGCAGCATTTTCACAGGATCATTTTTTAGGATTTTAAATAACAGCTGAAATTCCATCACCTCTACTAGCTTTGTTTATAGTGATGCTTCTTACGGCCCACTTGACTTCGCATTCCAGGATGTCTGGCCTTAGGTGAGTGATCACACCATGATGGTTACCTAGGTCATTAAGACCTTTTTTATACAGTTCTTCTGTGTATTCTTGCCACCTCTTCTTAATATCTTCTGTTTCTGTTAGGCCCATACCATTTCTGTCTTTTATTGTGCCCATCTTTGCATGAAATGTTCCCTTGGTATCTCTAATTTTCTTGAAGAGATCTCTAGTCTCATTCAACAAGTACTAATTGTGCCAAGGAACAATGGAATTCAGCAGTAAATAAAAACAATCGATGTGGTGGCTAGGCGAGCACCTCGCCTTATTTTACTCAACAATGCTTAAGCTCAAGATAATTTCAAAGACAGTGCTATCCTTTTTATTGTTACCTCAAAATAACGGATGGATAATTGCTTGCTTAACATGTCTCTGGCCAAATATTTGTTTCACTGACTTTCGTCTTCTAAAAGCTATTGAACCCTTGAAGCAAAAAGCATGAACATTGTCTAAATGACTATATGTTCCTAATAAAAGAGCACGGAAGGAAAGGGTGGGGCGTTAGAGCCAGTGAAGGAGGGAGGGATGGAGGAAAGAAAGAGGAGGAAGAGGGAGGGAAGAACAAGAGAAAACCTTCCCTTCACTGTGCACTTCAATTAACTTGGAAGAGCTAGTGCCACAGACTCTTCAATAAATATGTATAACAGGGAAAGTAACATTATTTTACTGCTGTTTCCATGAAGTGGCATTTCATATGGGATTTAGTATTTGATATAGGGTGTAAGAAAGGCCAGAATGCATCTTCACATAATATATCAAATAAAAAGTGTTATTTAATTTAAATTTAATTTTAAAAAGTGTTTTTAATTTACATATTGTTATTTACATGGAAGATCTATCAATCCTTATAGTTAATATGCTTTTTAATGTTATAATTTTCATTTGAAACCTCAGAGATAACATTTATCTGATAATTGTCTGCTCTCTTACCCTTCTATTTCTTCACCTAATGCTCCTCTAAATACAATCTGTGAGGCTTCTACTATTGAACGAATCAGAATCTTTCCACGTGTGATATTTTTCTGTACTTTTGGTATCACTTGAAAGGGACTATCTTAGGCTATTATCATAATTGCTATCTTTCCATTTAATAAAATTCTCTTTTTATCTGAAAAGATTTCCTTTAACAGTTAAAAGCTTTTCTGAAATAATACTTCACAACAGAAGGACTCTAAATTGAACATAATCTTAAGCAATACTTTGGGCAATCCATTTAGAGAATTTGGTTACTAAAGAATTTAAATGATCTCATAATAAGTTGATGTAATTTATTAGTCTCTCAAAGGAGCTTCCCAAAACAGTATTATAAAATGACTTTAAAGTAATCAGAATATTATCGTAATAAATATTCTGTTTATTTCCTTTTTGTCAGTTATTTTCATCTTTCCACTTTAACATTTCAGTACAACATGGCATTTTCCTATAGTACAGTCAAGGAAAGTATTTCAACCGTTGTTTCACATAGGTTGGCAATCTTTGCTTTAAAATTATATTCTAAAAATATGGTCATGTATAATCTTTTGGTCAGTAACTCAGATAAACTCTTTTTAAAATAACAGCTTTGGGAATTTCCTGACAGTCCAGTGATTAGAACTCTGTGCTTTGACTGTCAAGGGTGCAGTTTCAATCCCTGGTCAGGGAACTAAGATTCTGAGATCCTGCAAGCCACGTAGCACTGCCAAAAGAAATAGATAAACAAAAGTATAAAATAACAGCTTTTTTGAGATATAACTCACATAACATACATTGTAAAGTAGACTATACAGTGGGTTTTATTGTATCCATAGAGTTGCACAACCATCGCCAATATCTAATTCCAGGACATTTCCATCACCCCAAATGAAAGTCACTATGAATTCCACTTCTTCCAGTGCACCAGTCCTTCCTATGAATATTCAGGACTGATCTCCTTTAGGATCGACTGGTTGGATCTTCTTGCACTCCAGGGTACTCTCAAGAGTCTTCTCCAACACCACAGTTCAAAAGCATCCATTCTCCAACACTCAGCTTTCTATATGGTCCAACTCTCACATCTATACTGACTACTGGCAAAACCATAGCTTTGACTAGACGGACCTTTGTTGTCAAAGTAATGTCTCTGCTTTCTAATACCCTGTCTTGGTTGGTGATAGCTTTTTTTCCGAGGAGCAAGTGTCTTTTAATTTCATGACTGCAGTCACCATCTGCAATGATTTTGGAGTCCAAGAAAATAAAGTCTGTCACTTTTCCATTGTTTCCTCTTCTATTTGCCATGAAGTGATGGGACCGGATGCCATGATCTTAGTTTTTTGAATGTTGAGTTTTAAGCCAGCTCTTTCACTCTCCTCTCTCACCTTCATCAGGAGACTCTTTGGTTCCTCTTCGCTTTCTGCCATAAGGGTGGTGTCATCTGCATATCTGAGGTTATTGGTATTTCTCTGGCAATCTTGATTCCAGGTTGTGCTTCATTCAGCCTGGCATTTCTCATGATGTGTTTTGCATATAAGTTGCATAAGCAGGGTGACAATATACAGCCTTGACCAACTCCTTTCTCAATTTTGAACCAGTCTGTTGTTTCATGTCAGGTTCTAACTGTTGCTTCTTGACCTGCATACAGATTTCTCAGGAGGCAGGTAAGGTGGTATGGTATTCCCATCACTTTAAGAGTTTTCCATGGTTTGTTGTGGTCCACAGAGTCAAAGGCTTTAATATAGTCAATAAAGCAGAAGTAGATGTATTTCTGGGATTCTCTTGTTTTTTCTATGATCCAACAGATGTTGGAAATTTGATCTCTTTTTCTTCTGCCTTTTCTAAATCCAGTTTGAACATCTGGAAGTTCTTGATTCAAGTACTTTTGAAGCCTAGTTTGGAGAATTTTGAGCGTTATTTTGCTCGCAAGTGAAATGAGTCCAATCGTGCAGTAATTTGAACATTCTTTGGTATCAATTTCTTTGATATTGGAATGAAAACTGACCCTTTCCAGTACTATAGCATATTGAATCCAGCACTTTCACAGCATCACCTGTTAGGATTTGAGACAGCTCAGCTGGGATTCTATCACCTCCACTAGCTTTGTTCATAGTGATGTTTCTTAAGGCCCACTTGACTTCCCACTTCAAGATGTCTGGTTCTAAGTGGTTATCTAACTGTCGTGATTATCTGGGTCATTCAGATCCCTTTTGCATAGTTCTTCTGTGTATTCTTGCCACCTCTTCTGCTTCTGTTAGGTCCCTACCATTTGTGTCTTTATTGAGCCCATCTTTGCATGAAATGTTCCCTTGGTATCTCTCATTTTCTTGAAGAGATCTCTCGTCTTTCCTCTACTTCTTTGCACTGATCACCGAGGAAAGCTTTCCTATCTCTCCTTGCTATCCTTTGGAACTCTGCATTCAGATGGGAATATCTTTCCTTTACTCCTTTGCCTTTCACTTTTCTTGTTTTCTAAGCTATTTGTAAGGCCTCCTCAGACAACTGTTTGTATGATCCAGCAGTCCTAGTCCTGGGCATATATCCAGAGAAAGCCATAATTCAAAGAATCCACGCACTCCTGTGTCTCTAGCAGGACTGTTTACAGCAGCCAAGACATGGATGACAGCCTGACTGTTCACTCACGGATGAGTGGGTAAAGAGGAGGTGGTACATGCACACGCTGGAATGTCACTCAGCCATATAAAGAATGAAATAATGCCGTTTGCAGCAGCCTGGGTGGACCTACAGGTCATGATACTAAACGAAGTAAACTAGATAAAGACAGATACCAAGTGGTATCACTTATACATGGAGTCTAAAGAATGAGACAAGTGTGCTTATTTTCAAAATAGACTCGCAGACGTTGAAACTAAACTGATAGTCACCAGGAGGGAACTAAGATGGCGGAGGAATAGGATGGGGAGTCCACACTCTCCCCAACAAATACACCAAAAGAACATTTAAAAACCGAGCAAACTCCATAAAACAATATCTGAATGCTGGCAGAGGACTTCAGGCATCTGGAAAGACAGCCCATTGCCGACGAAAGAAGGTAGGACCAAAAAAAAAAAAAAGTAAAAAGAGAGGCAAAGAGTTAGGGACGGAGCTCCATCTCGGAAGGGGAGTCTCGAAAGAGAGAAAGGTTTCCGAACAACAGGAAACATTCTCCCTGGCGGATCTGAGGGATCTGAGGCGAATCTCAGAGAGCATAATAGCCGGGAGTAGAAGCCGATAAATAGTTAAGCCCCCCCAGAGTACGTCTCTAACTGCAATTCTCAGCGGAGCGGAGGCCCGGGCGCCCCATCCCCCACAAGCCAGCGCGGACTGCTCAGGGAGGGGCGGGCCGCGCGCTTAGGGGGAGGACTGAGATTGAAGCCTGGGGCAGACTGAGGGTCCTAACCGAGGGTGCTAACCGGAGATAGACCGCTGGGTAGCCTTCCCGAGAAAGAACCCCCCCCCCCCCGCCAGGCTGGCAAACAGAACAAAGGGCAGCGAGGACTCGGTCGCTGTGCGAGACAGCCAGGCGGAGTTGGGCGGCTGCGGGCTACGGACCGGCCCAGCCCCCGCCGGAGAGCGCCCCAGCGAGGCTTCTGCCCCCAAACCGCAGGCAGAATTGGGTGCTAGCCAAGACCTCTGGGGACTCTGGACAGTCGCCACCAGAATTCGGCGCTTCTCATATCTGAGAAGATGCGCGCAGCTGCACGCTGAAAAAACCGAGCAGCTGGGCCAGGGGAGGGGAGAAGCCGCAGCCCCCGCGCCAGGCGAGAGACCGAGAGCCTGAGCAGAGGGGGCGGGGAAAGCGAATGCACAGGGAGCTGGGCAAACCCCAGAGCGCTGAATAGACACTGAAGAGACCAGCAAACAGAAGACGCCAAAACAAGCAGGAGGAACCGCTTAAGAGCCCAACCAGGAAACGCTGACAAAACACACATCCAACCCCTCCCATAGTGAGGAACCCCCACAATAAAGGGACAACACAGCAAGATAAACAAAATGAAAAGGCAGAGAAATACCCAGCAGGTAAAGGAACAGGATAAACGTCCTCCAGACCAAACAAAAGACGAAGAGATAGGATGTCTACCTGATAAAGAATTCCGAATAATGATAGTGAAAATGATCCAAAACCTGGAAAATAAGTTGGAGTTGCAGTTCAATAACCTTCAGGCAAGGATCAAAAAGATGCAGGTAAGCTTTAACAAGGACTTAGAAGAAATGAAAAAGAGTCAAAATACAATAAATAATGCAATAAATGAGATCAAAAATACCCTGGAGGGAACCAACAGTAGAATAACAGAAATAGAAGACAGGATAAGTGAGGTAGAAGACAGAATGGCAGAAATAAATGAAACAGAAAGGAAAAATTAAAAAAGAATTAAAAGAAATGAGGACAATCT